>JAVCKZ010087154.1:0-12077 GCA_034780755.1 Lepetodrilus elevatus
TAGTAGTAGTAGTAGTAGTAGTAGTAGTAGTAGTAGTAGTAGTAGTAGTAGTAGTAGTAGTAGTAGTAGTAGTGCAGTAGTATAATTATTATTATTAAATATAAGTATTATTATTACGTATCATATTATTTCTATTATTGGTATTGTACCAGACACTCATCAATGAATTCACACAAAGTATAACGCTCGTGAGTGTATTTCACATGTCCCTGTGTCTGTGGACAGATCGAGGTCTCGAACGACGGCCAGAAGAGGTCGAAGGAGGCGGCAGCGGTCCTGGGCAAGATGGACTACGAGGTCTGGGTGGATAACCTGCTGAGTGGCTACACGTACAACGTCACCATCAAGGCGCTCAGGTCGGTCAAGAAGAGAGACAACGCCTACAGCACCGAGATCTGGAAGACAGTCACCACATGTTAGTATCAAGCCGCTGTCGGGGGGAAAAAAACGGCCTTGTCGATGAAGCTGGAATCATTATTATTTAAAAAAAGAAATATTATATTTTATTTTGAAAGTCACACAAGATAAAATTGTCAAGACTAAGATTTATTAAGTGTCCGTACTTTCTGAGAACTTCTTCTTCTTCTTCTTCTTCTTCTGCTTTTTCTTATTATTATTAGTAGCAGCTGCAGCATTGTCTATATATGAAGTCATTAATGTCTAGCCTCTGAGATGCAATTTTCAAATATATATTCAAATATATTATCGTTGTTATTATCATTATCATTATTATTATCATTATTAGTATTGTTATTATCATTATTATTATGATTATTATTATTATTGTCATCATTATTATTATTATTATTATTAATTTTATTCTTTTTATTCATAGATCCCAAGCCTGTCACGTCGCTAACGGCGACAGTGGAAGGGACGGCGGTGGCAGTCCAGTGGCAGCCGGCTTCCAGCACACACCAGGACGTGTTCCGCCTGGAGTTCTGGCCCTTGCTCCGGAACGCCAGCAGTGAATACGTGACCCGGAACGTGACGGAACCCCGGCTGACACTGCCAGACCTGTTCAATGGAGAACTGTACCAGATCCGGGTGTACGCCATCAGTGCCAACATGGTCAGCAACAAGACAGTGACGACGGCTGTGATTGGTCAGTACATTGGCAGTAACTATGGCAGTGATTGGTCAGAAAATTTAAGGGAACATTATTTTTATATTACTTTCTAATGCAGACACAAGTAACTGAGTCAAATATATGCAACAAATACAATACATGTTACAATACATGCAAGAAAATTCATGTGCAATACGATATTGCAAATTATTCAACATACGTGGTGGATTTCTACTGTGTATTAACGATAGAATAATCAACAGTGTGGATTATGCATAATTCGCTGATTGTGACGTTGCCAGACAATGACTTTAACGTCATGACTCTATGACGTCATAGGCGGACGAATGCTCATCAGCGGACTGTGGCCGTCTCTCTAAATCAAGTCTTTTTTCAGTAGTTTATCATTATTTATTCCAATAAAATGATTATGTTGAATAATTAGGATAACCCACGAGATACGACTGATTACGGATAATATGTCCCTCGTGAAATTAATGTTCAAAGTTCCTCGCTAAAGCTCGGAACTGTTTCACTCGGGACATATTTTCCGTAATCACTCATATCTCGTGGGTTATTCTTTAATTCTTGCACTTGTCTCTTTTAATGTGTAATGGTGGTACTTGCATATTTCCACTCTGTTATTGTTAAAATTAGTAGATTGTTTGTTTTGAATGTGTAGTATAATCACACATTCCCAGATTCTTTAGAGGTAGTATCTGTATAGCGAGTCGGATTTCACATTGACAGCTTTGCATTTCAGAACCACTGCCACCAGCCGACCTGACAGTCCTGACCGACCTGACCAACATCTCCAGTGTCACGCTCCGCTGGACGTACCAGCGCACCCAGACGTATGTCCAGAGGTGGACTGTCAGCGCCTACAACGACACAGCCGTGCTGCCCGACGTCGACGTCGCACCGGTCAACCAGAGCGACCAGGTCCAATACACGTTCAGCGACCTTCGACCCGGGGCGCACTATGACTTCAATGTCAAGGCCATTGTCGAGGAGACGCACCAGTCTACGAGCAGAGCCGTCAACGCCACACTCAGTAAGTACTGGCGAATACCGCGACAAAGATAAAGAAATATCAAGAAAAATATATATGGGAAACTGAGAGATTCAATCATTTTCATGGTAGAACAATATTATTATTATTATTATTATTATTATTTAAATTATTAAATTATTATTATTATTATTATTATTATTTTAATTATTATTATTAATATTATTATTTTTATTATTATTATTTAAAAAAATTATTATTATTATTATAGCTCTGTGATCGTTCTGTAGAACTGGGTCCGGGCATTTAGCAGTTCTCTGTAAACTAGACCTATATTTACGTTATATTAACCTTCTCCCTGCTGAATAAAATCAAAGTGTTCTATTTCTGCATGTGATTAAGTTGCCTTCAGCAGGGAGAGGGTTAATGAGAATCTTGCATCTTAGAAGTTAGAATTCTGTTAGTTATCTTCAGTCATAATTGAAGACTTGTGTTGTGATCACGTCCATTCCCACGTGCTCAGATCCCGTGCTGAACATCGCGTGGCACGAGTCCACCCAGCAGACCAGCACCACGTCGGTCAGCTTCATCTACAGCCTGCACCACAACGACGACATCTTCACCGCAGTCCACTTCTCCGTCAACGACAGCAGCGTGGAATCCATCGTGCGGCCGCGGAACAACGTCACTCTCATCTCGTTCCGCGGTCTGGTTCCCGGCACGCTGTATCACGTGAAGGCCGTCAGTCAGGTCAACGGAAGGGTCAGCGCGCCCCAGTATCTCCCAGTCAGAACCGGTATGTAGACTGCTGTTGTTGTCTTTTGGAAATTTGTTCAATTTACATAGACTGAGGTCGTAGTTTTCTGTTTGTCTCGTCACCTATGGGTGAGATATTCCCGCCGCGACGTTAAACATTAATTCAATCAATCAAATTTCTGTTTGTCCGTGGAGCAGTTGCATGATATGATGTCTCAGATATTTCCTCTGTGATGTAAAAGAATAATTCACTCGCTGAATAAAAAACTATAGCATCCAGAAAGCTGAAACTTTCAGGATATATTGGCAGTAATATTGCAGACAGGATTCTGTAATACTAAGCATTAAAATCACCTACTCGTGCAATTTTAGGCACAGAAGGATAGGCCTTACTATGAATGGTCGGACTCTCAGACTTCCATTGGCCGTAGCTCGTGTCTGAGAAGGTAAAGTTTGACAGCCAGTAATATCTGTGAAGTTTATGATGTCCAATTCTCTTCCAGTTCCGAACGCAGTGAATGTGACGTGGACGACGACCGCCAACGAGATCCACATCCACTTGGAGTTGATGGGAAATGCAGACAAATTCGTGGTGCTGTGCGTGATTGGAACCACATCCTGCTGGAACCACCCGTACGCCGCGACCACGCACGACCTGGTGATCGGCAGCCTCACCCCCTACACCACCCACACCATCTCCGTCCGCACTGTCGCCGGCGACAAGAGCCGTCTGGAGACCTTCACTGTCCGCACCAGTGAGGCTGGTGAGTTGTCTAAAGCGTGCTCAGTGAGTTGTGACCGGTATGGGTGTGTTGTCTACAGCCTGCTCAGTGAGTTGTGTCCGGTATGGGTGTGTTGTCTCCGGTACTGTCGTGTTGGTGACAGATTTATATTACTTCTGGCAGAGATCACTGTAGACTAGGGCTGGTTATCGATACTGATATGAAAGATCGATAATCGTCACCTTTATATCGATCAATTTTCAATAAATATTTGACAAATCTGAAGGAATGTTTACCTTTTTATTCCAATTTATTGGAAAAATCCCATATTTATAAGATATACGAGATGTAATTATAGGGAAATATTAGGTCCTGCTACCTAACAGGCTCTCTTGATTTTCATGTTTCAAACCAAGGTTTTCATGATATTTCAGCAGTGTATTCTCTCGTGTTATCATTGATTTCCCTTTATTTGACATGCTGATTTGTCAAAGATACCCACAGCGATCCCTTTGCGACAATTCCCTCGGCGTTGGTTTGACAATGGTCTTTCTCTGTTGACAGCGCCCTCCAAAGTCTCCAATGTGAACGCTGTTGAGGCCGATCTGAGGATGGTGACCTTGACCTGGAGGGCGCCACAGTATCTGAACGGCGTGCTGCAGAAGTACGTCATCTCCTACAGCGGCTTCGACCCCACTATCAGCGGAGTGAGTATTGTGTTGCAGGATTTGATTGGTCAGTTGCCATCCTGTAAGAACCTTCTAGCTATTTGATTGGTCAGTTGCTTTCTGTCAAAATCTATCATTACTAAGAATAAATTCTAGCTATTTTATTGGTCAGTTGCCGTCATTATTCCGGATATCATCACCAGCTCCCACACTTATGACCGTAGCAATTAAGTTTTCTGTTTTGTAACTGTTTCAGACAGAGGACAGTGGTTCCATGGAAGTCAGTAAGGGATCCGGTAACACCGCTCAGCTGACGAACCTGAAAGCTGGGTACCGCTACAAAATATCGGTAAGTGACGACAGCAATTTACTGAACTCAATTCGCAAATTGGTGAAAGATTCCCGCAGCGAGGTTAAAGTCCATGACCACTCGCGGAACTCAATTGCTGTTTTAATAGGGAGGTTTCTGAATGAATACAGGACACAAGTGTTTGAAACGGAGCACGTCCACAAGCCCGCGACAGGCTATTTTCAATGAGCAAGGCACAGTTTTAGCCTTGCATGCCCACATGTCATGTTTTTTGTTTGTTTGTTTCCTGACTGTTTCAGCTGAAAACATGATAGTATGTGCCATCTAAACTCATTTACCATCATTAGTCTACTACAATGCAAATTGCTGCATGTGTTTCTGGTTCATGCCTGCAGTAATATAAGCTGACAAGCCACAGAATGAGTGAAAATTGTCAATCAAAACCAAAAATTGAGGAGTAAATAGTAACCAGGGATGCGTTCAGGACATAATACAATATGCTACTTTTAAATACGCTACTTTTCTAAATGTAGTGGCAGGCTGAACGATTTTGTGTCAAAATAGCAGGAAATCGGTTTACGCATGCGTCCAGTCCATTCCCTGCATGTTTTGGGTTGTCCTACTATTTGCAAACTCTACGGGTTCAAAAGGCGAAGCAAAAAGTAGAACTGTAGTACTACCAGTGTTGTCTATATTGTAGCGCTATGTATCAAAACGTATCAAAAAGTATAAAAATTGTAGTCTGTCCTGAACGCACCCCAGCTGAACAGGGAGGGGGGCAAATATATAATGAGTGTAGAGTTAAGTGAACATACTATCATACTGTTTGTGTTGTTTTCAGGTGCAGGCATTTACTGTCGCTCTCGGGGAGTCAGCGTCAGCTACGGTGACTCTAAGTACCGCAGGTGAGTAAATACACATCAATCGACAATGTCCGGTTGTCGTATGTTGACCGGAGATTTTTCTTTAACACTTCTCTGCTAGAGGCTCTCATAGATGCCTCATAGACAACTGTGAAAACATGTGATCTAGAAATGGGTACCAATGTTTACCTAATATTGGACCAGGCCCAGAGATTACAAAACCTTTTCCATACTCTACTCAGTACTGAGAATCGACCGAAAAATGTCATGGTTTATCAGAGATTTACTAACTTTGTTTCTATTGGTAGTATTACTTTTATATTTCTTGGATTTTTCAATATCTGTAACACTGAGTAGAAAATTGCTAGCACATTATTTTGTATCATGTGCATATTTCCACATATGGAATCAAAATTATTATTTTTGTTTTGTTTATGTTATAAATCTTTCTTCACAGAGCCAATTTTCAAACAAGGATTCACGGCGGATACTGCACGTCCCAAGGAGGCAAAGACCGAAAGCAACATCATCGGTGAAACCTATGTCAAGGTGACATTTTCTAATTCCTTCTCGGACATGAATGGACGCATCATCCAGTACACGGTCATCGTATCCCGGGACAAAGGAGCGGACGTGACGTCCAGAAAGTTGCCCAGCTGGCGCGAGGCCCAGAATTCGGGCGCCATTGTTGCATACCAGACCGTCGGCAACTGCTCCAACTTCTTTGCCGAGGATTCCACGTGCGGGAAGACTCCAGCACGACGGAAGCGAGCAGCGGGAGTGACGGCACTGCAGTACCGCGTGTTCACCGTCGGGGCCGAGGCGGACTGCGGACAGAAGACGTACTGTAACGGACAGTTGAAGCCGAACACGGACTACTACGTGAAGCTGAGGGCGTACACGTTCGGTGGATTCAAGGACACGGAATACTCACAGAAAATCCACACAGGTATGGACAGGATTGAATGATGCTTATGGTGTTGTGTATTCCCGCTGGTACTGCCAGCTGCTAGATAGATTTATTTCTAACCGACTTGCGCCAATATCTGGTAACTAGTGCATTTTGGCTGGACATTGAGCCAGGTTGTCTGGTTTGCACTCTCGCCGTCACTCTCCCCGTCACTCTCGCCGTCACTCTCGCCGTCACTCTCCCCGTCACTCTCGCCGTCACTCTCCCCGTCACTCTCGCCATCATGTGACATGTGTTCGCATCTTTCCAAGAGCTAGCTGTTCTATTAAGCACCTGTGACCAGCCTAGCTGGAACTCAGCGCTATATAAATAGATTATATTATAATTATTATTATGATAAGTCAATTAGCTCTATTGCTTGGCCTTCAAAAGGCACGCTAGTTTCCGTTTGAAAAAATATGTCAGTTTGGTCTTATTATTATAATATTTCATGACATTAATATAATTTTTACAGAACCATGACATGATATTTTCTGACTAATTTTCAAAATAAATATTATTAAATTAATAAAAAAAAATATATATATATTATATTTTTGCAATATGTCCATTTTTGTTTACGTCTAGCTGAGTCGCCGAGCAATGTCGGGGGTATTGTGGGTGGCGTCATCGCAGCCATTATCATCATTGCCATCATCGCCGCTGTCCTCGTCTTTCTGCGACGGCGACGACCAAAGCGTGCACACAAATACGTCGGAGACAGGACGCAGATCGAGGCCTCGTCTCTGCACAAGTTTAGGTAATTATTATAATAGTAATAATAATAACAATAATAATAATAATAGAAATAACAGTAGTATTTAAGTATAATAATGATAGAAAAACAATAGAGGTAATACTACTACTACTACTACTACTACTACTACTACTACTACTACTACTACTACTACTACTACTACTACTACTAAAACAAATGTAATAATACAAATAATAATAGTAATATTGATTGAATTAATGCGGATATATCTCGCCTATAGGAGACCACACTATTAAGCTAATATTAGAAATAAGAAGACCATCTGTACTCCACATTACTTCAGGCGTCACATTGTGTTTGCAGTCGCCCCGTCAAGATTGCCGAGTTCAAGGACCATGTTCGCAGAATGACGGCCGATTCAGATTTCAGATATGCCGAGGAATACGAGGCAAGTGTATAAATCTTTAAAATATTAATATTTTATTTTGTCAAATATTGTTTAAATTCAATTAAATGTTGTTTCATTACTGTGATATTCACCTTTTATGTATCATAATGAAATGACGAGGTATAATATGCATCAAAACTGTTCCCGGTAATGTTAGGCCAAAGGGAACAACTTGAGAATTTATCTCAGACTTCGTACGTTCTGGTATATGAAGTTGACAGTGTTCATTTACCGTATTTGACATATTAAATGCCCAGGGCACTAAGAAAATTGATTTTGGGGGTTTGTGTTTAATAAAGTATGAAAACAAAAATAAAAATTACAAAAAAAGTGTGTTTTTTTGTGGCTTTTTTAAACAACAATTTCTTTATATCAGAAAAACTTCCTGGAACACAAACAGTAGCCTTTAGAAAGAATTTCCCAAATTCCAGCATTAAATCCCTTGGAGAAAAAATGTAAAAAAACAAAAAACAAAACAAAACCTTTTTTTTTAAATTAAAATAGTTAAGGGGGTTTATTGGAGTAGGGGACGTGTTACGTCGAATATGGTAAATGGAGAACTTAATATTTATATACGTAGGTAATAGTTCTAGTTTGCATGCTGCATCTATATAAATGAATTCCATGAATGGATGAGTTCCATGTTCCACCAATTAGCTGTAGCGACATAATATCGCGCAATCTGACACATAATTATTTTCGTTGAGACAATTCTGAATTATTAATCATATGTAATTATTGGTTATATTTTTTTCTCAGGATTTGAAAGAAATTGGCCGTGATCAGCCTTGTATGGCTGCAGAATTCCCCGCTAACCGCCCAAAGAACCGCTTCACCAACATTTTACCGTACGACCACTCTCGCGTCAAACTTCTTCCAACAGACGATGAGGAGGGGTCGGACTATATAAACGGAAATTATGTTCCGGTATGCACAGTCATCTGATTGAATAATTGTTAATAATTGTTAATAATTGTTAATAATAATAATAATAATAAAAATAATAATAATAATAACAAAGATTAGCTTTCACAATACCATCTCATCCTACCGGGTACCCATTCTCCGCTGGGTGATTTTATTCAGTGACCTCATCAGTGTGGAAAATACCAAATGGAAACCTTTAAAAAAATATTGCTCTTATTAATTGAGATTTCTGTGCTGTTTTCAGGGCTTTATTTCCAAGAGAGAATATATCGCCACTCAGGGTCCTCTTCCGTCGACCCGCGATGACTTGTGGCGTATGCTCTGGGAGCAGAATTCGCGGAACATCGTGATGCTGACGAAATGCATGGAGAAGGGTCGGGTAAGCAGCAAAACCTTTCTCTGATCTTCGTTTGATAACGCGCCCACAATAATGTCCCCAAACTAATTATTCTGCACCATAAATTACATCCCTTTAACAGGCAGGAAACTGCTAGGCCCCGATTCACAGAACAATCGCAGCGCTACGAGAGTCGTAACCCACGTACGTTACCATGGATGGAGTTACGACTCTCGTAGCGCTATGATTGGTCACTGGAACGGGGGACGCGAGTTGTTGATTAAACATGTTTCCTCATTAACTGTTAGGATTGGCTTAACAAACTAATGAGAATAGCGATAGTTAATTTCCATGCTTATGTATGTGGCCTGCCATGCTTATGTCCGTGGCCCGCCATGCTATGTATGACTAGTATGTGACCAGCCATGCTTATGTATGTGGCCCGCCATGCTTATGTCTGTGGCCCACCATGCTTATGTATGTGGCCGCCATGCTTATGTCAGTGGTCCGCCATGCTTATGTCAGTGGCCCGCCATGATTATGTCTGGCCCACCATGCTTATGTCTGTGGCCCACCATGCTTATGTATGTGGCCCACCATGCTTATGTATGTGGCCCGCCATGCTTATATCAGTGGCCCGCCATGATTATGTCTGGCCCACCATGCTTATGTATGTGGCCCGCCATGCTTATGTCTGTGGCCCGACATGCTTATGTATGTGGCCCACCATGCTTATGTATGTGGCCCGCCATGCTTATATATGTGGCCCGCCATGCTTATATCAGTAGCCCGCCATGATTATATCAGTAGCCCACCATGATTATGTCTGTGGCCCGCCATGCTTATATCAGTGGCCCGCCATGCTTATGTCTGTGGCCCGCCATGCTTATGTATGTGGCCCGCCATGCTTATATCAGTGGCCCGCCATGCTTATGTCTGATAAATGTGAAATAGCTTATTCCGCGGCACAACATTTCCTGAATTTAACTGTGTGGTATCATTCATGTCATGATCGCTTCTCCATACACTGCAGTATTGTAAATATCACGTCATATGTATAACCATGTGACTATTCTTCATGCAGATTACTTCTATTTCGATACTTCATGCAGATTGTGTACGCTTATTTCAGGAGTTCCAGGGTGTTTTTGTAAATGCTGAGGTACAAGCCAAGTTTGATAGAAAAAATAATTATTATTTTGAAGGGAAAAACAATATTAACCTACCATAATATTTTCAAACTTCTGGTGTCGGTTTTCATGGTTTTCTTCCAGGATCTGGCGAAACTAGAGCATGATGCACATCAACTAATGGGAATTGATTGGGAATTGATTGGGAATTGATTGGAAAATGATTGGAAATTGATTGGAATGTTAACATTGTTAGCTAGCTGCACTCAATTTTGTTATTATTTTTAATCAAAATTATTTTTACTCATTTCATACATAACAGGCCTTTTTTTAATATATAAACAAAACATTTTTCCTTTTATCTTTGGCATGGTCTATATATAATATTTTTAGTAATCCAAATACCAATGAATTGAATGAAATCAAAAGTTATATTTTTCTTTTAAATATATGAAGTGCTGACTTTCAGATATTTCCGTTTTTCTTTCTTTTTCTTGTTTTTCTTCGTTTCTGATTTTAAAACGAGAACAAAACTTTCAATTAATTTGTGTTTTTATTTGTTACTAGGAGAAGAGTGACCATTACTGGCCGAACGACTCTGAACCCAAGTTTTATGGAGATCTCCAAGTAGCCATCTTGAATGAGACGCATCTTCCTGATTGGACGATATCCGAGTTTAAGATTCAGCTGGTGAGCCATCCTCAAGACCCACACTCTGTGTCTGCCCACACTCTGTGTCTGCTCTCGTCGCAAATGGGTGAAAGATTCCCGCAGCGACGTTAAACTCCATATTCACTCACTCACTGTGTCTGCTCTGTTGTACGCTACATTTCTCTGCTTGGACAATACGTAATTACCCAGTTGTCGCTTATGGGTGAGATATTTCCGCTGCGACGTAATTGCCCGAATAATTTGAACAGGAGAAAATACTTAAATTTGTAGCCGTTTGAATTATTAGAAAAACAAAGGTATTATTTTTGGACATATTTCATGATCAAATGTTATTTATCTGAAAGTCTGTATGGTTGGTTTATGTACAAGTATTTTCGGCAACAAGCTACGTTTTCCGACATTGTCATCGATGCAGTGTGTGACTAGGTACTGGTTTCTGATTGTTATCATTATTATCATTATTATTATCATTATTGTTGTCATGCTTGGTGTGAATCTGGAGCCAAATTTTGACTGCATATTTACTGTAACACTAAACACTACTGAAAAAATGTAATCAACTAGTAGTTTTACTCAGTGTTTGAAATCATCGCTGGCCCGGACATTTCTCCCAATGCTAAAGGTATCCTAAAAAGGCCCAGTAGAAATTTTTTTAAACATTTGTTATTTTTATCATTATTCGGGCCAGTAAGTTTTAAAGGTAAGTTTCTATCGTCGATTTTTCCTCCAACTTGTTTCTCAATGCAGCAGCGATTGTGAACTTGCTGTGTCTATACATCACATGGGTGGCGAAGTACAGGGTAGAGTTTAATATTGTTTCACTGTTTGTGTTTTTCTCAGGGAGATCAGTCGAGGCAAATCCGACACTTCCATTACAAAGCCTGGCCAGACTTTGGCGTTCCCAAAGATCCCACATCTCTTATCCGCTTTGTGCGGACTGTCCGAGAGAAGATGTTCCGAGAAGGTGGTCCAATAATAACACACTGCAGGTAACTATTAGACTAAGAGTGGCGCTCTACGTGCGACTTTTCTTGCGCTAGTTCACTGTCCGACAGTGATTTGCACGTGGACTACAGCTTGCTAGTAACTATTATGTGAAACTTTTCTTGTTCTAATTGTATATGGACTAATATAATCCTTGTGAGTAACTGTCTGAAAGTCATGAGAAACTGTCGATAACGACTTTAGATATATTTTACTAGATAGAAAGTGATAGATAGATGGATAGATATATTTTACTATATAGAAAGTGATAGATAGATGGATAGACAGTGATAGATAGATGGATAGATAGTGATAGATAGATAGTGATAGATGGATAGATAGTGATAGATAGATAGTGATAGATGGATAGATAGTGATAGATACTGTAAATCATGAAATTAATGCGAGCAGAATATTAATGCGAAAAATGCGACCGACGTATTGTCGCATTTAATTGCTGCACATTAAAGGTAAGTACTGGTGAAAAACATGTATGGAGACATGACCGTTCG
>JAVCKZ010087165.1:0-12076 GCA_034780755.1 Lepetodrilus elevatus
TGGTCTTGTACTACACTGGTCTTGTACTACACTGGTCTTGTACTACACTGGTCTTGTACTACACTGGTCTTGTACTACACTGGTCTTGTACTATAACTGGTCTTGTACTACACTGGTCTAATGGTGACAGGCTGTACCGCCAGAACTTCCACTCGCATGTAGTTGAGGCAATGTTATTTTGTTAAGATCTACACACCAATCTTGGCAATATGTCATGAATTTTGATGTCAGGATCTACGATAAAATGCGTTCTTAATGCAGAGGGAAATGAATACATGTATAGTTATGTGTACCTCTCCGCACTTTTCGTTCTTCCAGACTACGTCTCAATCTACAGTATGCGGTTTAACACCACCGAACGCTAAACTGCCACACTATATGTCTCAATCTCTAATAAAGGAGTACATCGGCAAGAGCATGACTGTGCATTAGAGTACAGTTCAGTCTCTAATGTAGGATCAGGTTACACTATCGAGAGCAGAATTGCCAAACTATAATTCAGTGTTCAGTGTAGAGCTAAACCACCTACAGCTGAAATGCGAGACTATATATCCGTCTCTAGTACAGAGCTACACCACCTGAAACAAAACTGCCAGACTAAATTTAAGTTTTCAGTGCAGAGCTAAACAACCTACAGCTGAAAATCTAGTCTCAATCTACACTCGAGCGTACCATGCATACAGCCTATCTACCAGATTATATCTGTCCACATTAGAAAACTAAACCAACACTTATTTTCGTTGTGAAGTTCATACAGTTTACGTTTAAAGATGATCTAATATCCATGATTTTCAAGAATGACGATAGTGTTGTTATGCAAACCACCTTTGCCTGTCACACTATGTCTCAATTTCCAATACAGGGCTACATTCTATAGAAGAACATCCGGATCAGATAAGAACTAAACCGCCTACACCTGAACTGCGAAGTCATGTTTCAGTCTATAGTACACGGCGATACAACATAGAACTGAAATGCCAAACTAATAATAGCATATCTCAGGTACTTAGTCAGGATCTAGATAGGTGCTTAGATCCTTAGTCACATGTGATATAGTTGGATCTACTGCATGTATGTGTGACATAAAACACTCAAATGCCTTCCTCCGCAACACACAAAACAAATCAGTGTTCTGCATTCAATTTTCTTTCCACTCAGACACATCTTTTGAAATGAAAACTAAGTGACCATTCTCAAGGGGTAGCTTAAATTAGCGGAGTCTTGAAATAATAAATTATTGAAAAATATAATTCCCCATGGATGTATATCCTGTAAATGTTTTATAATTAACATATAATGTTCTACTATGTTAGAATAATGTTCTTTGATAATGCTGTCTGGATTGGCAAATTTACATAATACGATGGTAAACAGTTGAGGCTGTGGGATCTATATAGACTCGAACTAAGCCGTGTAGAGTCCGTAATGAGGGAAGTAATTTGTAATTTGCTTTGGTTGAATAGGAAATGAAGATGCTCGATCTTTCGCTTGTAATAACCTTAGAGATATATGCATATGTACTAATGTAGGTTACAGAGGTCTTGGTTTTAAAAGTTCATAGTTGGTATATACTAGTATATCATAAATTCTGTAGCTTTACAAATTGTACGTTTTCAATCTTACCATTATGTTTCTGATGTGTTGTTACAACAGCTTTCTATACATATAATAGCATAATAGCATATACTCAATCTGTCAACAATGATAAAACATAGTCAACACGACAATGGAACTAATTGCATGTCCAACTTATACATTTATTACTGACCCATAAATACATAGTAAATACATATGCAGTGTATTTCAAACGCTGTAGAATGCTTTTAACTTTAGATCTACTTTATTTAGATCACAATAAGAAATATATATTTAATTATCACCAACACTAATACTGTTGCTGTTGTTGCTGCTGCTGCTGCTGCTCCTGCTGTTGCTACTACTACTACTACTACTACTACTACTACTACTACTACTACTACTACTACTACTAATAATAATAATAATAATAATAATAATACATTAATACCACTTCAAAGCATGCTGAAAGCACTACACCAAGACATGCATGAACCTTAAGAATATCTGTATGACAGTGGACCCATGACGTGCCAGTCGATCCTGAAACGAGTATAACTAAGTGAATTCTACACCGTGGCATACTGTGCCATGATCATCATAGCTAATACAAAAAGCTTTGTACTCTCCACTGAACACCTCAATGCTGAAAGACGTCCAGATTTAGTGGGTAAATGAACACCTGACTAATGACGTGCCACTCTAGGGGCACAGAGAGGGTGGTGATAGATGCTACGATGCCATTACCCAATGGACATACTGTGGACACAACTTACGTGCAGCCTGATTTAGTAAGACTGTTCCTGGGTCCTGCTTTACTGACTCATCAGTGTATTATCCTACAGCAAGGGGATGGGCTCTCTCTTTGATGTGACTGTTACGCTAAGCAGTAGTGTTGTGTTGTCCGTTAATAGATTGTAACTGTTCTATGTGTGGCGTTTGTGCATTGGAGACAGGTGTACAATTGGGAAGTATCTAAGAAATATTTACTGACAATTAGCATTCTTTTAAAAATAGACATTCATGTATTTGTTGGTATTGGTGGACAATTCTTCGTTTATTTATTTATGTTTATATATGAATGTAAAAATGAACCATCGTGATTCTAGTATCCAGAAATAGTGAATGGTAGTCCAGTGGTAAATAGTTAGACTTCAGATTCCGCGTTTGAGCCCACCCCGGCGGTAATTGGTTCATCAGTACCAGCCGTTGCTCGCAGGTTCACTGCAACACTCAGTGCTACAGATGCCCCATGTTTCCTCCTGCCATAAGCTGTCAAGCAGTGATACGAATGAAGTAATCTTGAATGTGGCTTTCAAATTAAACCCTTCCCCAAAATAATCCCTAAAATGGAAAGCAAGTCTCATATTCTTCCATAGTTAAGTAGCACAGCTTATTGGAATAAGTAACGTATTATGACTTACATGAATTATATCAATATTCAGACAACATCGATTTGTATGAGCATTGCATGGAACTCTTTTGCAGTGAAGGTATAAATGCCAGCTGATTAATGTATGCAATTTGCTTTTCGGTAACGTTCCTCATGCAATGTAATAGAACACTGTACTAAAATACTCGTATTAGTTGGAAATACTTCTCTTACAGAAACATTTAATTGCTATGGTGAAAGATAAACTCCCTAAACCTCAAATTCATTGATGACAAGTGCTAACTTCCCTACTGAATTTGGGGTTTCAGAGTCTCAAGCGATTATGCGAGAGTGATTTAAACATTTGCACCAAACATCCATAGGCGTGAAGATATTATACCCCGATTGTCAACATCTTCCTACTTTATAAACTAAGCTGTTGATAATCTAACATAGAAGAAACGTGATACAACTGGAATTAGAGTGGACTTACTATCAGTTTATTATCAGATTGTAGTAAGAAAGTCTCTTCATATCATTTCATTGATGACTGTTCCATCATCTGTTGCTTGACGAGGTGTGGGCCAACGTCATAAACATGGTATCTTTCCCAAGATGCAAAAATACACTTTTCAACATGGTGGGTATTTTGTTTTTATCAGTTTTGCCAACAGATTGAACAGGTGTATGTAAATATTCTTCATCGCTGTTCTGAACATTTCACTAAGTAGATATTTGAAAGTATTTGGATGCATGTACTTTACTTAGAGTAGCATGCGATAGTGAATAGTGAACACATACTTCAGTAATGCCGCATTCAATAGTTAATTCAGCATTCAATAGTTAATTCAGCATTCAATAGTTAATTCAACATTCAATAGTTAATTTAGCATTAATAAGTTAACATGGTTAATGCAGCCTGTATTGGTTAATGTAGTATTCCCTAGTTTATCAAATCTTCAGTAGTTAAGTCGGCATTTATCAGTTAACGTGGCCAATGCATTCTTCAGTAATTAATTCAGCCTTCAGCAGTTAATGTAACTTTCAGCATTACGAGCAACCATCGGCAGTTAAATAATAGCAGGCATACTTAAAACAACCTGCAGTAGTTGCAGCAATAGTTAATGTGACTGTCAGCAGTTAATGCAACTGTCAGCAGGTAATGCTACTTTCAGCAGTTAATGTAACTATAATTCAACGTACAAATAGTTATTGCGGCATTTAATAGTTTACATAAAACTGCAGAAAATGCAGCGTTCAGCATTTGCAGTTTCAATCGTAAATATATTTTGATGTTTCAAAAGCTGAGTGCAAACACACCCTTATGCAGACACGAGAGGTTAAATTGCTCCAAGAACACTCAACTAATATGTAAAACATTGCATCGTAGACAGTGTAGACACTACGTAAAACATTGCGGTGTAGACAGTGTAGACACCTCGGTATGCATGGCCTTGTTGAGAGTCGTTTATCTGGTGAAGACTGGCAGGTACTCGATCTATGGACTCCATTGAGGAAACTGTCTTATCTACAATTTTGATTCTTCTGATTTATCGTCTAGATCGAAGTTGAAGGCAAAGTCTGTGCCAAGTTCTAAGACCATAATTCAAATTGATTTAGAAGAAAATAGACCTGATGTTCTCCAGTGTGAGAAAATAGAGTAATTCTACTTACAAATTGATCTGAGGGAATTTCCTGTGTAAAGATGGTCAAAGTTAGGATCGTATTCAGTAATGAATTCCTATTTTAGATGCCATATGGAAGATAGAAACATTATTGTTGGTTTGAATCAACGTGTACACTTAAAACAGCATAACTATGGAACTTTATGGAAATATATTTGCAATGATTGACGTTACGTGTATATAATACAGACGTTGATACTAATATACTGCTGGGTATGTTTAACAATTGCTTTAAGGTATATGCATATGCAGTTTATACAATGGCTTACATTAGGTGCTGAATTTTATATTATCATATGATTAATGAGAACGTTATAATATATTGTAAATTAGTATTCATTATCGAGTACTTGATGTACGTGAACACATGTCTTTATACCTTTTGTTTCTATCAGCCTATTTTATATTATTTTATATTTTGGTATATGAAAGAATAAGTACATATTTATGAATATAATAAATATGAAGGTAACTGAATTTAATTTGTATCTAACTTTATTTTTATACTAACGAGTTTAATATAATACAGTTACTAATATTATATTTTCAAACCAGTAATATCGATGTCATCACAGACTAAGCAAGTTGCACCTCAGCCGTAAGTGCATTAAGAATTACATTTTCAATTTAAGTACAAAAACACACTTGGCTGTTGGGGTATTTTTTTAAAGGATACCCCTCTTCTTAATGAGTCTAGATTTGGTTCCTGATTGTTCGCATAACGTCATTGCACCGAAGTAGAGGAGATATTCAAATTATTGGATTTCCAGCAAACCAAAGTGTCCCGAAACAAAATTCAAACTGTTTTTAGCTGCCAATCTATTTAGGGCTGGACTGGATTAAGAATTCACGAAAGCTTTCTAAATCATCTGCCATCATTCAGGCAACCCGAACAAACCTCGGTCATTTCAATTCCATTTAAATTTTCATTGTGATTTAGGAGCACCCTCACTTTTCCAATCTGGTTGATTATTGAATTTCAGAGCCTATCACTCTCTCGGAGGAAGAATACACGGTGTCTATGTCTCCATCACAAAACCGTCCTGAATGAAGTCTACCAGATACCATGCAGTAGACGGTACAGAGCATTACAAACTACAGTTAGAAGAGCCTCGAGTTAATTGCGCTGTAATGTTAGTTTGCACTGTTAGAGGTAAAGAACCAATGGGGCTTTCATGGAGACAATACCTCACCATTTGTTGAATTGGTAATTTTTTAGCCGGACAAGAAATATTGAATGCACCATGATGAATGTCCCATGTTGGCCTTCCTGATTTATCTCTATATGATGGTTCAAGTAGATATGTAATCAATTTATTCAAGTATTATTCCCTTCCTATAACACATTATCAGTCCAATGCTGATACGTGGCAGGTGTGTTGAAATATATCACAATGGAAATACTTCCCTTTATATTGACTCGTAGTAATTATATATGAAATACATGGATACATTTTGTCTTTCTTTTATGTTGTAGTTCAAAGCTTAACATATTGTTTTTATCGTTATCGTTACCTAGTTTCTTTTGCAAGTAAGCAACCATATTTTTTTTCTGAGATTTTATTTTTATTTTGTTTTTGTTATGGCAAAATATGGGTTAATAGATTGTAGTCGTAAATACTATGCTAGCGTATAGTACGTTTGTTCTGAAGTCATTCTCTGGAATTCACCTATCACATGTGACAATCTTCAAACAGTTTACATGACACACAGGATGAGAACTAGACAGTTTAAGACGGTTTTTGTAAGCGGTCAATATCTGCCATATTCAGAAAGCAGTTTAGTGTCGTACGTATAGAGTCATCTCTTATAATGTTGTGTCATAACACGAGAATAACAACTTAATAGCTCGTAGTACTACACATCTGCAACATGAGATTCCATCATACATGTATTATAGTTGCATTATGCCTGTGTACATATGAGGCTTTCGTATGACATTAATTGTGTCTACCGTAAACATAGTCATAGTCAGCCAGTGAATCTGTTTGGTATCATTTGTAGTAAGTTTGCAACAATCCTGAAGTGAAAATTATTTTGTAACAATCCTGAAGTGATAATGAATTTATAGATAATTTAAACACTATTGTTCTAAAGTGCTGTATGAATCATAACTACTGGATCCTTTCAAACTTGAATCTAAGTGACTACCGGATCATTTACAACTTTAATCTAAGTGACCACTGGATCTTTTACGACTTGACTCGAAGTGACTACTTGATCCTTTAGAATTTGAATCCGTAGTCACTAGGGTAGTGTTCCATTGACAGTGTTGGACGCACATTCTGGACATGGGGATGCTCCTTTCTAGTTGTTCTGTCTGTACTTTCTGTCCCACGCATTCGCAGTTACTAAGGATCAACACCGCACAGTGACTGCGTATGCGTCGGACAGAAAGTACAGACAGAACAGTTAGAAAGAAGCAGCCCCCTGTCCAGAATGTGCGTCCAACACTGTCATTGGAACACCACCCTATATCACCACCCTATGTCAATTCAGCAAATACATAAGGTTGATGTACCACTTTAGATCAATATGGTACAGGTGTACAATAATGTATACAAGGTGTACATGGAAACACGTAAATCAGCAAATTATAAAAACTGAGGTTTTACGTAAAAGAAATGCTCTATTATGAACATTATTGTAAATCAACCTCTACTCAGACTACTGACTTGTAATACTATTGGCAAGGCTCCCTGTCCATATGGCCAGGCGGTTTAAAAACTGACTGATGGGATTGACATTAAAGGGCAGATATTAATTAACTCGTGGCCCAGTTGTATACAAGGGAAGGCTGCCTTATACGTACTGAGATATGGAGGAATGACGCTACTTATTGCAACGTGACAATGTATATGAAACAGGACCACCGCCGATCCTGGTATTCGAACCCGAGTTGCTGGATTGCGAGTCCAGCGCTCTACCGACTGAGCCAAATGAGTAGAACCAGTAGGAGCATCTTATATCACACCCGGCTACATTCTCCCCCTCCACATAGTGACTCATCCTCGAGTCACTATTTCAGCCCCTTCTGAGCCACTAGGTAGCTAGGAATTCTGTGGGACAATTCAGCGAGAACATACCACCGGGAACAACTCGAAAACACGTTGGGCGCCATTGAAACAGGACCACTGTCGATCCTGGAATTCGAACCCGAGTTGCTGGATTGCGAGTCCAACGCTCTAACGACTGACCCAAAGGGGTAACCCCGCTGGCCAAGACCAGTAGGAGCATCTTATATCACACCTGGCTACATATATTCCTGAGTTAAAGTTTATTCCTTGGACCAGACCAATGACGGTACCTTGTATGCACCACCATTTGATACAGAGGTCTTCATAATGAAAGGTTTAATTAATTGACAAATGATGATAGTAAACATGACCAGGTATATAGCTAACGTATTTCTTGAAACTCCAAGAAGGAAATATTGGTCAATGTTGATGACGTTTGGAATCGGCATTATTAACTAAAGATATCAAATCTAGGCGTGACCAAATCCATTCAGAGGTACCCGGCATCAATTGATGTGCAGCGAATCCTGAGCGTAATAAAGTATCCCTGGTGTGAGAGGGTGTCTGTAGAGTGGCGATGCAGTTATCATTCTTGGTCTGTCAGTACCAGCCGGTGCTCGCAGGTTTACTGCAACATTCAGTGATACAGGTGTTGCGGGTTTCCTCCTGCTCTAAACGGACAAGCCGTGAAAGAATCTTGAGAGTAGTTCTAAAACCAAATACTGTACATGCTAATGACTACACGTCGTCGTCTCTGATGCGAATGCTGCACTTGAAATCTACCATACATTATTAGGACGAGTTCTCTCCGACAGTATGAGCACGTCAGTACCTATTTCGAAGAATGCAAGGCTAACCTAATATTATGTCGCCCTCATCAGAAAATTAAATGAAAACTACTCTTTTTTTTTCAATGTGACGAATCCAATATGAAAGTATCTCATTTTCTTTTGTAATAGTTGAGAGAAGGACAAATTGGACACCCACTCCAAAACCTTTCTGTCAGTGGAGAAAAAAAACCATATGCGTGCATTGTGCTATTCTGTTATAAGAGGTGTTGTTAGCAGGAATATTCCTGTTTCGTTAGGAAACAATGCATATGTTGATCATTTGATCATCTGAACAGTTTGATGAGTAAACAAATAAAAAATAAAAAAATAAAAAAATGATTTTCCCTTTTTTTTTAAATTTGATAACAAATATTCTAAACAAATCTGAGACTTTGTACTAAGGTTATGTTGTATGTAAGTTGCGCGAGAGACCATTTTGTTGGACTTTAAAATGTTGCTAATGTTCTGTTTGTAAACCCAATTCCGTGTTTGTGTATTTAGAAGGTGTTTAACATAGGTGTTTATACACTAACACTGCTGGTACTAGTACCAGACACTTAGTCCTAGTTGTTAGAAAAGAACTATCACACAGTGATCTCTTCAACCGGTGTGTAAGAAAATGTAATATAATACTAACCTCTAAGAAAAGGTCTGAGGACATTTGCACTGAAATTGCCTGTAGCTTAGTATAAGTAAAACGAATGTGAAGAATCTGTGCTAGTCTTAAAGGATCTGCATGCTAGTTCTTCTATCATTAACTTTAAAGTTTTATATATCTGACAATAAATTCTAGAATTTCACGAGTGGTACTCGACCACGACATTTTATGTTATTTCTTTCTTTCTTTCTTTCCGGTCTGTATTCGTTCTTTCAGGCAATCATTCCAAGATGATTACAGATGTTATCAATTGTAATAGGTTTGTAGTTTTCTTAGACAGGGATAAATAATTATGAACTATTTCTGTCCAGGCCTGATTTGTGGAATGATTTGTGACTAATATTTCGATCGGTTTGGATCAAACCTTTATCCATTCCCCCAAGTTATCCAATGGTTTTTGTTTCACTTCACGAGATTGCACTGATTTGACAAATAGTTTAGTTGTTCTCAATACATACACAATACTATTACAAATATTACAAATAATAATATTACAAATCACCATCATAGCCATAACATACGTTTTATAAAATATGTTTTGATAATGATGATGATGATGATGATGATGATGATGATGATGATGACGACGAGGAGGAGGAGGATAACGATGATGATGATGATGGTAGTGGTAGTGATGCTGCTGCTGCTGATGATGATGATTATTATGACGACACCGACGATGATGATGACGACGACGACGACGACGATGATGATGGTGGTGGTGGTGGAGGTGGTGGTGGTGATGATGATGTTGATCATGATCATTCCTGATCATGGTGGTGGTGGTGGTGATGGTGGTGGTGGTGGTGGTGGTGATGATGGTGGTAGTTGTGGTGGTGATGATGGTGGTGGTTGTGGTGGTGATGATGGTGGTGGTTGTGGTGGTGGTGGTGGTGGTGGTGATGATGGTGGTAGTTGTGGTAGTGATGATGGTGGTAGTTGTGGTGGTGATGATGGTGGTGGTTGTGGTGGTGGTGGTGATGGTGGTGGTGGTGGTGATGGTGGTGGTGGTGATGATGATGGTGGTGGTGGTGGTGGTGGTGGTGGTGGTGTACGCTTGCTGTTGTTATACGACGACTACGATGTCCATTGCTGTTTTGGTCTCAATTCAACGATATCTGTTAATTGAAAAATAAATCACATATCGGTTCTTTTCTAACACTATTTGCACTTACAGGGGGAAAAACACAGAATACCACAAACTGAGGAAGATGAGTTGTCAAGTGCATATTGACTTGCCTCCGAGGCCAACTCTGCTTATTAATCAAAGTGTCTCTCGAGTACCTCCGCATGAATTGAAAATGCATGTAGTAATCAGGTAATGCTAAACATTATCTAAATTTCGGAGCTCTGAACTACTTCCGGGTGTTGCGACATCTTGAGAACAGGAACTGTTTAATCAACCCTTTTGCTGCCAGATTAGACACAGACACTGTTCTTCGGGGCATATCCGGTTGCCGCCAGCATGGAGAGTGTTAAAGACGATGACGTCGTACTGCGAGGTAGTCAGAAAAGCAATACACTTAATTGAAATGTTGTTATGTGTCTGCACTGTCTTAGTACGCCCCTCTGAACACATCTGCAGACAGAAGCCGAGTTGTTAGCCGCCTGAAACACGGTAGCATTGGGCGGATACACTACAGGTGCTCGTAGATTTACAACTTATCCGTAAATATTTGATGGGTCATATTCTAGTGGTATGAAGCCAATATTGCTGTGGAGTAGTGGCAATACTACTACTACTACTACTAATAATAATAATAATAATAATAATAATAATAATAACGGCGATGTCGTAAAACATTGTAACTTATTGTTATACGGTGTTGCGATCGGATGACTACAACCGGTATTAAGCGTCGTTTTTTAAATAGCGAGAGCCAAGACCAAATACGAATGACGAGTTTTGTTTCTTATTTTGTTTTTCGTTGGAATTCCAATAAAAATGTGTGTGTGTAGGGGGGGGGGCTAAAGCTTAATATTCCTACTCACACGAGACCTTCCACGTGTAAGTCAAGCCTTTCGGTGAAATACAAGACTTTATTAGATATAATTCTTGTAATTCACGTGCGGCGGAAAGCATTAGTGATAGTAAAGGTTAGTTATCGCCCCTATCGATTCCTCTTTGACTCACACGCCATTACATTGCACGGCAGCTGAGGGGTGTAACTACTAAAACACACAAGCGCCAGTAGGAGAGGGAAGTCAGAGTTAGATAGTAGTTTACATAATAGTTACATTGACACTGACACATCTAGGTGTCCACTAGACCCTGCCCCTACTATCTCCTAGGACCTGTTCTCACCACTCCGGGCGCTCCGGGAGTTGAAACCGGATATCGATTCTAAGACGGAATTCCTCGAACTAACGTATACATGTCAGGTTATCGCGTTACATACAACTTCCACCAGTTAACGTTTCCACTAGACTAATATGGAGTAAGCTTTTACTTTCTGAAGTATAGCGTCAATTGACGTGGATCCTCAGCGTGCATTACCATCAACAGCTTCCGTCCCGTCGACGGTGTCTGTTGTGTAGAAGACCTTTAGAACCGGTTCTTAGCAAGAAGACTAGTGTACCAGCAGTTTATATTGTATATCACCGAGGCTACATAAGCCATCTAAACGTAGCACTCTGATGAACCAATAGGGAAGCATGAGATCTACACGATGCAGTTTGACATTCAGAAGAGCTACGTGATCGTCGTGGCGATAATTCCGGTCTGGATTCGAACTCGAACCATGGCTACGGACCAATGGGCTATCATCTCGCCACCAACTCCAAACCGTTCTACTACGTGCGAAGTAGGCCCATATTAACGTAACCAAACCATAATAAACGCAGTACAGTACCCAATCTGGGGCGCGTTCAAAGAGACAAGCGCTGAGTAAGCCGCTTAGCTAAACTGGTCCCCTGTCCCATGTACGGTCCATGCGACT
>JAVCKZ010087176.1:0-12076 GCA_034780755.1 Lepetodrilus elevatus
CTCTCTCTCTCTCTCTCTCTCTCTCTCTCTCTCTCTCTCTCTCTCTCTCTCTCTCTCTCTCTCTCTCTCATACTACATACGCTGTACTTCAGTCGTTCTCCTTTTCCCTCTTTCTTTAAATCTCCAATTATTGTTCTCTCTCCCTGCCCACCATATCCCTCTCTTTTCTCTTTTCTCTTTTCTCTCTCTCACTCTCACTCACATTTATTTATCGGTGTTGTTACAGCTGGCAGTTAGACAAGGCTTTGGTGGCGTGGACAGTCAAGAAAAAGCAGAGTGGATGGTGTATGCGATCGAGACATGGTTTAAAGAAAATGGTAAAATTTATTAAATTTATTTATTCATCAGTTTATTTTTTACAACAGGACTTTCTATTAATGATAATATTATCCAGGATACTATATGAATTCATTGAATCCATATTCTAAGGAAGATAAAATATCAATTCTGAGCTTGCACATACATGTAATTCATGTACTGCCGAATGACGTATTCACAGTTTGTTTAGTGGGAGGCTTTGCATGATTGCATCAAGATATTCTCTAATTTCAGCCAACCTTGAAAGCTATGAGCTGGAAGACTTCTTGTCTGACGTGATGAACTCTGAGTTTGATATGGTCCTTGAGGATGCCAGTTTACCACAGGTGAGCTTTGGAACAGGTACTTAAGCCAATGGGTAAAGCCGTGATATGCCCATAAACATGTCCATAAGAAGTTGTGTATTATTAATTTCAGAAGCCAGTAGTGACATGATTGAGTATATGAAATATGAGGACTATCAAAAGTTATATCTTTTTCACATCTTTACAATCCAGTCATGTATGGGTGAATTATTCCCGCTGCGACGTAAAACACTAATTCATTCATTCTTTACAATCCTAGGTAGCGGTATCTATCTGCAATTTCTACCGTCTGTGCTCCGAGGGTCACGAAGACGAAGTCCGCCAGAGTCTGGGCACGCTTCCCCAAGCTTCTCTGCAGGGCTGTGTACAGGACAATGTACAGACTGAAGAGGTGGAGGCAGAGGTAGGTTCCGTGTGAGGAGTTTCTATGATCCAGTTACAGATTGGAGGCAGTGGTAAATAAGTTCTACTGTGCAAGGAGTTCCTGATTTCTAGGGTTGTACTTGCAGGACGTTGTAGAAACTACATGGAAGTTGATGCTGTTACTATGGGTATGGATGATAATAATAATATGTGCATTTGTAGAGCGCGCCATCCACCGTTGCACAGTGCTCTGTTCAAAGTATAGATGGGACAGTTCTGAGAGTTCTTGCTTTTCATTTAACATCGTCGCAAATGGGTGAAAGATTCCTGCAGCGACATTAAACTCCATAATCACTCACTTTTAATTTTAGTGTTGTCATTCAAATGCGAGATTGAGATATCACACTTTTACATTGAAAAAATAACAACTATATAATCCATATTAGTGTATTAATTGCTCCAACCTGTGAAAATTTGTCTGTTTTCAAGGATGATGGCGATATGGCCGATGCTTCTTGTGGTGATGGTAACCAAGCATCGGTCCAGACAGATCAACCTGTACCAGATAGTTCAGCTCAATCAGAAAACCAGCAGAATAGTTCCGGTAAATATCATATAACGTACTCATTGGGACCGACTAGTTGTACGCATAATCGCATATGCTGCAGGGTTTCTCCGAACGCGCAATCCTGCGTCCCATACGCAAAAATTGCAAGTTTCGGCGCACTGTATTAATATAAATTGTTGATAAGTATATCAACATGCGTCCCCGAACCCTGTGCTGTAACTAGCATTAAGACAGGACCGGGACTTCAGATTCAGTACGTTATAGGCGAGTGTTCGGTTTATGCGAGGTCTACTGTACCTGTACCTGTAATTAGCAGGAGAGCTTGATTACAAACTTGAAAAGGTCTGGTGGCATCAGCGGCAGACCAGTTCCAAAAACATGAAAGTTTGCAATGTAATTTGGGGGCATTTATCATATGTGAAATAGTTTATTCATAGCTTTTTGGTTAGTCTCAACTTAGCGAGACATCGGTCTTTAATGGAGGACAAAGTAAAGGCCAACCTCCAGCTAGTTGAACTTAAGCTTTTGGTATACTTCCTACAGAATTGAAGATTCAGATTTCAGAGTTCAGAGTTCAGATTGAACCAATGATCAGGGGAATAATGTAGCACTTTGAATATCTATAACATTGTTGTTATTATTTTTATTCATTGGTTAATCAAGTGTGAAAGAATGTCACAAACCTGTAACATGGTGTTCTTTATTATTTGGATGACCTACCTGTGAATATGAATGTGGTATTAATGATGTGTATTATTTCAGATTCTATGGATATGGAAGTGGAAGACGGCTGGGAAGTCGTGAAGCGAGGACGGAAGAAATGACGAGTTCCGGAATGTAAACATCTCATTATGTACACGTACACAAGTCAGCATGCTTCTCCAAATATTGCTGCTGCATTTGGACTGTTTACAGCTCGCGAGCTGCCCACGTCTTTGTCACATCCAAATAACTCAGGTCATAGATGAATGAATGCTGAGCGTTTTCCTTATGACATAGTTCGTGTTGTGATAACTTTACAAGGCCGGTGATCTGTACGAGACAGGATACTACCATAGTTGCCATAGATAGGAGTGCTTATGATTTAATCCATTGGCGATTCAAATCTTTCAACAAACATGATGACAGTGCATTTAGGACTCCTCTGAAGTTCAACAGATTATTGTTGAGATACATGTTCATGTATTGTGCGCTTAGAACTTAGATTAGAACTCTTGTGCGAGTGTGTGTGCGAGTGTACATGTGTGTGTTGAAAGTTCGAACTAACCCAATATTGTATTAACCACTGGGTTAAAGATACTACGAGATGGACACATTATCTTCAGCACACCAAGGAAGAAAATACAATACAGCACAACGTTACAAAACCTGGAAATGCAGAAATTTAGTGAAATTCGTTGTATATTGCTTCCATTCTGTGAATGAGGAACAAAGGTTATAATGAATATGCTTTACACCATTGTCGAGTATTGTGATAAATATATACAAATGTTTTTGATTTAATGATAGAATGAGTATTTCATTGAATTGTTCAAGAATACAGTGCTGCCAGGGCCCAGTTGTATGAAACACTTAACATTGAAAGTCAATGCAGGGATAACGGCTAATGATGTCATTAGTTAATGGCACTTTCATATAATCGGGGCCCTGGTATTTATATATAAGTATTTGAATCAATGAATGTCTAATGCATGCTTGAGAAAGATGTTCATAAATATTGTTTGAATACCAGAATGATATTTTGTCATTCGTCATACCAAACACTGGTGAAACGAATCTTTGAAAAATAAAACAAATACAAATGTAAAACGACATTATTTATTCTTCCCATTTCCACATTCCAGTAAAATGAGATGCAGAAGATTGCATAGATACGACGATTTCAGCAGCGCACGCTGGCAAACATTGATGTCTGCGCAAGCTCGTGTATTAGCCAGAGATAGAGAATGAAAACTTATACAAGTAGTTTCATTAATAAACCTCCACGAGCAGAAATGCAAATTATAATGTATCAGTGGTATCCAAGATTGCTAGACATTAAAATACATATTAATATTATCTGCATTCAATATTATACTCCGATTAAGACGTTGCCATTTTCTGGTGTCTTGCAACATTATTTGTGGAATGCCAAACATTTGTGGCTACCATTGGAACAAACTTGGTGCTAAATAAAAACTAGACTGCAATATGGCCATTTAACCCTCTCCATACTGAAGGCAACCAGAGATGCCCTGAAGAGCAGTGTCTGTGCCTAATCCAGCAGGGGAGGGTTAATAGTAAATTATATATAAAGGCTTGGATTTTGAGAACAATAATAAAATCTATTTTTTAAAATTGATAATGTTTCCTAATAAATTATCAATTGGCATGTACCTATACATTGGCATACATTATTTATTCATGTTTTATATATTTGATAGAAAAATCATAAAAGAAATGTATTTATTCTAAAAAGTAATTTTGTAAAAGAATACGGTAATGTGCACTCTACCTTCAATATTCTGTATTGACAGCCAGACTCAACTGTTTGCTTTGCAAGTTGTATGACAATCGGCAGTATATTTGACGTGCTTACTGTACTGGTATTGCCTACTGTTGAATTGAAAACTATAAACAGATAGCTACTATTCTACATGGATAGCAATGTTGCACTGTGAATCTTAAGATACATGAGCACATCTTATTGACATTGTTTAAAAGGAAGAACAAATTCAAATTGAACACAACATGAAGTGATTCACCTAAACATACTAATATGACATTGTGTGATGTGTAAAACCCACAATATCAATTATACAGTTATATATAGACATCACACAGTGCCTGTGATTCAACAGTCAATGTCATATACTAGTACTATATAATGGAATTGATAAAGAATACTTTTTATCGCATTTTAAAATATATAAATGAGAAAAATCACGATTTTTGTTTAAAATTAGACATCAAATAATGTGTTGCAGATCGTATGTATTGCAGCTAATAATAATGGTAGATCCATTAAAATAGGGATGTCACAAAATTGATTTTCCAAATTGAGACAACGTGCAATTTAAAATGGAAGATGTACAGAAAAAAGGATTAATAACTTGTTAAGTTGCTCAACTTGATCAGACCAATTTCCATCGATATTAATTTCCAACTGGACAAAACTTACAAATTACATTCTGATATACATACAAGATATTGTAGAAGTACATGGAGATATCGACAATCCAATCAATCAAATCATTCACACTTCTCGTAAACATGATAAAAATAAACCATTTACAACACACTTTAGGTTTATCACAATTATGAATAATATGCAGTGAAATACACAATACGGCTATGTACCACAACTATGATAACTGTGTAATACGACAAATAAGAATGCATGCAAGGAGTTCAAACTTTGACAATTGCCAGCTATTAGAGGTAGCACGATGTCTATAAAACACAAGACAATTACTATTCATAATAGACCCGGGCCCATGAAACAAAGGTAAGTAGGTAACCCTAACTCCAATGGTAGCAATGGTATAGTCTATGTCTAAGGCTGGAGGTGAGGTTACCATGGTTACCTTATAGTTACAGTTTCCTATAGTAGAGCCCAGACTGCATGAACTGGTACAAGAAGACTACAAAAAATACAATCTCAAAATTCAAAGAAAAGTTCTATAAAGCACTTGCCATAGCACTAATCGTCCATCTAACATCTGGGGTGTGTTCAATCAGCACATGGCTGAGTAAGCCGTTTAGCTAAACTGGTTACCTGTCTGATGCACGGTTCATACAACTCTTGAGACCGTGACTAGTTTGGTAAGCCACTTGCAAGCACTTGTGTCGTTCAGGGTTTCTCCGAACACGCAATCCTGCGTCTCATATGCAAAAATTGCAAGTTTGGATGCACTTTGATAAAAATTGTTGATAAGTATATCAACATGCGTCCCCGGGACTCTCAAAAATTGAAACCTAAGTGGAACCCTGGTCATTGAACGCACCCCTGATAAGTGTCTACACTTCATTTCAGTTGAATAAAGTATCTACCCATAAGCTGATAACAGACCTTTGGATAATGGGAATTGAATTACGTTAATACAGTTGCATATACAGTACTGTAGGAAACAAATTGTGTTACTCCTGAAAATATGTTTTTGAAATAAAGTGCAGGTAACTCTAAACAATATCCAGCACAAGTTATTATCATGATTATTAATTTGAGACTAGAAAACACTAAATTCCAATTAAAAACTTGGGATTCAATAAATATCCCTTTACATGCTTTATCACATTGTATTGCACAATATTCTTATTAAATCCTGAAAGGCATACAATCACATATTATTAAGTGGTTGTTTTGGACCGAATTAGAGTCCTAAATGGAAAACATATTCACTTAATAAAATTCGTATTATGACTTTTGTACCTCAAGAAATCTCTTCCCCCGTTCAATTTTAGAGGCAAGATGCTTCAATGACATCGACATTTTCATCGACAGACTGTCAGTAATCAAATAAATTGTAGACTGAACTTTCATTTTACTGCTCAATGAATGAAAAAGATTATATAAAAAGTCGCGAGATAAAATATTGAAAATCAGTGGGACATGCAGAAAATGTAGCTTTGTTGCCAAATATCTTTCTGTAGACATCAAAAGTACATACTTTTGTGTAAAAATATGTTTGACTAAAATGTGACTGTAAGCCTTTAAATAGGATGCATCAATGACATCGATATAGGTTAATGTTTTTACAAAATACAGCAATAATATACAACACGTTTATGTTGGCAACACTTTATCAGCTTATGCTACATGTGCAAGTTAACAGTAACAAACACATTTAAACTAAAGTATATCAATTATTCCTTCTAATGTCATATTCCTAGTTTAAATAGGATGAGTATTTGAAAGTAAAACATGCACGTAGATTCAGTCAGAATGGAAATGTAAAATATAGTGTTATGGTTCATGTCTTGTTTTCCCAAAATTCCCTCAAAGAAGCACCAATGGAAACAACTCTGACATGTATAGAAGAATATTGCTAGAATGATATTTAAAAAGTATATTAATTATGTAAAATCATATAATTTTTATATATAATGAGTATTGGAATATTAAGTTTTGATAATTGTAATACATTGAAATGCAAAGAGTCCCTCAATCTCTCTCAAAATAATGTAAAATCTCCAACTAAACAGCGTTATGGCATCTTCTCTACTAAGTACTATCCACTGCCGGTTAGGCCTATATGCATTGCATCCAAAAGCAGTTTAACATTTGCTTGAATAATTTAATTACTAAAATAAAATGTTTTGAGCTTCAACAAGAATAATTATTCTCAATCAAATTCAATGAGATTCACTGTACAAGGACAGAGTGAAGGAACAAACTGTGTCAACAAACTCACTCGCACAAAGAATATGGAGGAAGCATGCAGAATACAATGTATATAAATGGTGTAAATGGTGCCATAATGTTTGTCAACATTCGTTTTCTGGAATTATCCAGTTTCATGCTAGAGGTACTCTGATTTCACTCTTCAGATAGAAATTTGTGCTTTTAAGTTACATTTTATAAGTATACAATCTGGCAGCATACGCAATACATCCTATACTATTGCTACAATTCATAATAATATGAAAAGAAAACTAAAACTACTTAAAAATTAATAAACTTTCTCCCATAACTATTTACATGATTTTTAGTTAATAAAAAATGATTCAGTTGAATACTGAACATAATATGTATTTTGACATGTATGTATATTAATATATAAAGATAAATACTATATGCTATCAATTTAATCAAACAGAAAAAGATACTAGAGGCATGAAATATGTTATGATATATAGAAAATTACTTCAACATACTCCATTCCTCCATCTCGGTAATAATAAAATAATCAAAGGTAGTACATGTCCGAATACATACCTGTTAATCATATTAACATTGGATCTAAGTTTTGATAACTTGACAACTGATTTGTTTGCTTTCATTCCCCAAAACAGATTAGAATATGCAGACATATTATCGAGTGACAAATTAACGAGTCGTACAATTATTTTTATTGCTTTTTATCGCTGCAGGAATATTTTACCCATATATGAGGACTACCAGGTACTCATATATTACTACTACCGGGTACCCATTTTTTAATATCCCCAGCATTATTCTAAACATAGGTTCAGTGAAAACCACATAAAAATGTAAAATACCAAATTGTAATCACCGTTCTTAAGCCTAACTCGAGCACTATAATGCCATCAATCGATTTTCATGTTTACAATGCTGTTGTTCTCACATTATTGAAACAGCCTTCACCGGCATTCTCAGAAATTTCATTCAGTAAGAGTAAACAATAGTATTTGGAGCAGTGGAGTAAGCAGATACTATTTGTGTGACGACTGCTCGTCTATGACCCAGCTTCCTGTTCCTGTCCCAGACACTCCAGAATTATCCCCATTGGCGTTCTCTTCAAACCCACAAACTCCATCTTGTTGGTGATCTTGTTCTTGAAACTCCTCATCCTTAAAGACGCATGAATCAGTATCACTGAAATGAGATTAAATTTGTTGGTAACTCATTTAATGGTTGATTTTCTTATTATTATTTATTCACTGAAAAAATATTACGATAAACTAAAATAAACAACAAAAAACAGCATTTGGTACGTTGATGTATTTTTTTTTGTTATAGTGCAAAAATAAGTTGTGCATAGCAATGGCATATTTTTCCTATGCAAGCTTACAAATGAAATGTGGAAAAAAAAAATTATAAGGGTACTGTAAATTACAAAATTAATGCGTCACTAATTTAATGCGATTTTGGACGTAAATGCGACACCAATAAAATGCAAACGGTCATGTCTCCATACATGTTCTTTACCGGTACTGCTTTGATGCGCAGCAATTAAATGCGACAAACGGCGGTCGCATTTTTCGCATTAATATTCTTCTCGCATTAATTTAATGATTTACAGTATTAATACCCAACTCACATAGCAAGGGAAATGCAATGCCAAACATGAAGACAATGACTGCTCCCAGCATGTACACGACCAGGTAGCCGGCCGCAAGGATGATCAGTATACTGATCATAGGGTGATCACGCTTGAACCGCTTGGTTCTCCACTGATTGTTGGTGCAGTACACAAAACCTCCGAACGCTACGGCTATTGCCGTGAACCCGAACACCATCTTAACTGGGTGGATGATCCTGAAACACAGTGCTGATAATTAGTCTCGGATAGTTGGAGGATACATAAATTAAAGCTTTATGCCGTGGTTAATAGTTTTTTTTAAAAGTCAGTTAATTATGAGACATTAAACACACATACAGATAACTCCAAAGGCATGTCAATATTAATGCAGACTATGAAAATACCTCCCTTCGCAAGGTTCTTATAAAATGTAACTTAAAACCACATTTGAATTGTGGTGCACTTTAAAGATTATTTCAGTTTCATCACGACTTGACAGTTATAGGGAACGTTCCGCTATTTGTCTTTGATGCATCAACTGATCTATGAAGGAATTGCAAGTAAACATTGCCCTTATGCCCTTACGTATATTTTAGCAAATAAAAACACGACCATATTCAGGTTGTCTATAGGGGGGTTGCTGTGGAATTTTGCCTACCATACAATGGTGGAAAAGTTTTTGGAAGTACAAACATGATTGTATGTAAGTCAAGTGAACATACTTTGTAGTTGTAGCTAAGAAGTTAAGAACTACTCCAAAATTAATGTAAATATCTGTGATATTATGCCTTTAAATCTCATTGTTTGCATGTATGTCAATTAACCAGATGCACGCTAATTAGTTCACCGACTGCTCATGCATGGCCTTACGCAGCAGATATGAACAAACCCCAAATATAGCACTCCAGGCTTTAATTAGACACTAATTAGTCCACAAGAGGTTATACGCATGTCCGACCAGGCGTGACAAAGAATGTGAAAATACTGAATGTGAATGAGTTTCTGACAAATGTACTAAAATGTTTACCAATAAACATGACCATATTTATCAGCCGAAATGAAATCACATTAGACTTTTTAGTTCATTAAATCATAATTTAAAAACAAAACAAATCACGATCAGCATTATCAGTCACTAACATTAGTAGTGAGAGTGTTCTATACTGATTAAAACAAAGGGGTCATATGATGGGTCAACAAGCTGAATGAAAACTGATAGTGATATGAAAAATTGAAATCGATCTGTGATAAAAGTGACACCTCAGCAGCTGAGCGGCGCTTACCCAATGAGAAGGAACAGGATTGTAGCGGTAAGAAAGTAATTGGTTTGATAATACAATAGATTGTTGAGCACTCGATTTGCCCATTTTTCGGCATCTTTGATATTTGGAATCTGAAATCGAGCGGATTCCAGAAGAAAATCGCCCAAAGTTCGCAAAGGAGCAACTTGCACTTGCTCTCCCATGTTGGTTTCTGCAGCAATGAACTGGTTTCCGTATCTCATTTCTAAAGGAAGAGTGGTGCACACGAAGGCGGGAACCAGCTTATAAAGTACCCGCCCCATACATCATAAAACACAAACTTAAAAATTATGAAATAAATAAATGTAGAAGGCATCTTAATGTATAGGTTATCATACTTTATAGTGGACATAGTTGTATAAGGAACATCTAAAATAGATATAATATCAAAAACGATGTTCTAAAGATTAATTGATGTAAGGGTTTTAAATAGACATACTACTAGTTTATGGAAGACTTTCAACATTAGGAATGTTGGCTATTTAAAAAAATATATTCATATATAAACATACGTCATAGTTGTACATTAAATAATATATGCCTTATAGTTGATATATTTATGAAAGTATACTTGGATAATTCTCATAAATGCTACTGGAATAGATTATTATCTGAGAAAGATTATTAATTGCTTTTAGACGACTAGTATGAAGAAACATAACAAGAACGGTAACTCTGGCCGGCAACATTTTTCGGAAGTGTGAAAAATACTAATGATTTCATGAAAACAAAATCGTCTTTTTATTATCAGTGGTTATCTACTGGTAATCAAGGTCTGATTAAGTCGTAACGTATATGTAGTGTAATGATTACTGCTTATTAATCACACGATCAACTACATTCAACTATTGCTACGGACAGTAAGTTCGGAAAATCACTGTCCCGAATCGGTGAATGAACTGAACCTGTGTTTATCAGTATCGCCATGGTACATGCGTTAATCAGGTTCAGCACACCCCCTCGATCTAGGAGTACTCCCCGATCGAGTAGTTACCCCTCGATCTAGTAGTACTCCCCGATCGAGTAGTTACCCCTCGATCTAGTAGTAAAAACAGTTCAAAAACGAAAACCAAATAAATCAAGTTTGATGACTAGCATCGGCAGTTGGTCAGCTGATGGAACAGCTTGGCGATTTTGGATAAAACTAAAAGAGTAAACATCCCCCAAACAATGATTGCACTTCCTAGATGCAAATCTATATTGTCTATGAAATTGTAATTTAGCTGACAGTCGAGCAACTATTTGGTCACAGAGGGGATCGTGATGATTATTTGCTGTGAACTGGCACATGCCTCTGCGAGCGCTTACTCATCACATTGCTAAACTACAATACTGCTATTTTCTTCCTACAAACAGTGTACAGAGCTCATAAACTATCGGCCAGTTCCAAGCTAATGTAAAATTCTAAAACACTGGAATTTTCCATTGCAAGGTGCACAATCTTGATTCAAACTTTATGAATGTCATTTGAATAAATTAAATGACACTGGATATACACAAACATATATATCATACCATTAGGCATATGAGGATTCTCGCCTTTAAAAAAAAAAAAACATTGAATTATTTTGTTTCTTTTATTTGCTAAACTCATTTTATTACAAGCTGGCTACTGACACTGAAATATTGATTGATAAATAGAAAATAGGGTCGGCATGGAGACCAATTCAGTTGCTAAATTGAGGCCTGATTATCTAGGTTTAATTATTTTTAATGAGTACAACATTATTTTGGGTACAAGGTCACCTAGGGTATGAAATTGTTTTTGGTTCAAGATCACCTGGGTATAAAATGGTTTTGGATACAAGATTACATACAGCCATCGTGAAGCGTTGTCTCGCTAGTCTGTCATAAACATGGCCAATGAATGAACATGATGAAGAAAACCAATCCTAGATAAAACTAGTGGCCAAAATTGAATATTGCTAAAATAAACCAACTGTTTTCCAGGTAACTATATCATTGTGTCACCATGGAAACGGATTGGGCTGGACGATGGAACCACGTCAGGAAACTGTTAGAGCGGAGTGGACCATTTGCACATCCTGACTTTGAACCTAGTCATGAGGTAAATATTGAAACACATGCCAGTATCTTAAACGATGTCTGCAGTGTACCATGTATACTAAAGTACTCAGATTTATATCACACATGTATACTAAAGTACTCAGATTTATACCACACATGTATACTAAAGTACTCAGATTTATACCACACATGTATACTAAAGTACTCAGATTTATACCACACATGTAT
>JAVCKZ010087198.1:0-12075 GCA_034780755.1 Lepetodrilus elevatus
TAACCTGATTTCAAGAAATATTAGCAAACAAGCTGTTTTTGTTGACGTTATTTATACATTATATCGCGGCTACACCCGCTATCCATGTAGATCACTCTACGCACCCGACAAAGCAACGTGATTATTTTTTATACGATTAACTCGTATGTAGCAAATGGATGGCTCCCGCACTCAAGCTAATAAGCGCGCTATTTGTGCAGAGGATTTCTTTGATTAAATACCTCCCCGATCAATTTCCCCGCCGAGCCGATCCGCCCATTTTTCGGTGTACATCCATGAATAAGGTTTTCCTCTGAAAAAACCGCGTGATTTAAGAATGGCCCATAACAGCGAAGGAACACCGACTACTAGCAAGTACAAGGGGCCAAGAAGCAATGACTGACGAGTATGGCCCAACTCATGAAGAATCAATCGTGTTCGCTGCTGACCTGGGTAACCTCGGCTAGGAATAAATACGTACATGCCCAGTGAAATACCACCCATAATCCAATCAGATTCTCTAATAACGACCTTCGACCCAGGATGACGAATAATCTGGGGTTTATTAAACAACTGGAGTACCAAGAACAGCACAGCACCACAAAAGCTTTGCGGAAAGCACCAGGTCCAATAGATAATATAGGTATTCACCCGAGTATCACGACGAACGATGAGCGGGAGGATAGAGTTCATCCAAAGGCATTGAGCGCCCATTAGCCGTCACTATACGCGCATGAAAACGACGCAATTCCCGGGGTTCAGATACCCCACAAGAATGCGCAATCACGCCGACTTCATAGACCATATTCTTCACATATTGTTTTACTCTAATAGCTTTGAGTTCTGAGTTTAATCCTTTTTGCAGGCGCTTATCGTGAGTAGTAATCCCCGTGGGACAGGTGTTTTTATTGCAGTGTAAGGCCTGAATACAGCCTAGCGAAAACATAAAGCCGCGCGCAGACGTTACGAATTGTGCACCACAGCAGAGCGCCCAAGCCACCTCCGCAGGCGTAATCAACTTTCCGGAAACAATCACTTTGATACGTTCATGAAGACCGAACTCTGTCAGCTTGTCCACCACCAAAGGCAAGCTCTCTCGAATAGGCAACCCCATATAATCCATCAAACTCATGGGTGCGGCCCCGGTACCTCCATCCGCGCTATCAATGGTTATAAAATCGGGAGCAACTTGCAATCCACGTTTCTGAATTAACTGAAACAGCCGTTCCAACCATTCAGAGGCACCGAGCACAGCCTTAAAGCCAACCGGCTTACCCGTGACATCACGAATGCGAACAATCATATCCAGCAAATCACTTTCCGAATTAATATCTGGATGACGGTTGGGGCTAATTGAATCTTGACCTTCTTCAATACCACGAATCGCAGCAATTTCTGCCGTGACTTTACTGCCGGGAAGAATACCACCCTTACCCGGCTTTGCACCCTGACTAAGCTTAATTTCAAACATCTTAACCTGCTTATGCTCAGCGAGCTTAAGCAGTTTTTCATCACTCAACTTACCGTGTTTATCCCGCACGCCGTATTTCGCCGTACCGATTTGAAAAACAAGATCAGCGCCTCCTTCAAGATGGTAGGACGAGAGCGCTCCTTCACCGGTATTCATCCAACATCCCGCCATGTGTGCTCCTTTCGATAATGCACGCACAGCGGGTTTGGATAGTGCACCATAGCTCATGCCAGAAATATTAAAGACTGAACGTGTCGTGTAGGGTTTCTCACATTCTGGGCCAATGATGACATCCTGCAGCATCGTGGCATCTTCATCCAGCGTAGGATACGGGCAGTTGACAAATAACACCGTACCCGGCGGCCTGAGATCACGGGTCGAACCGAAAGCCACCGTATTGCTCAAACCTTTAGCCGCACGATACACCCAACTCCGCTCAGCGCGGTTAAAGGGCAGCTCCTCGCGATCCATCGCGAAAAAATACTGACGGAAGAATTTGCCCATATTTTCGAAAAGGTATCGAAAATGCCCCACAACGGGGAAGTTCCTACGAATCGCCTGTTTGGTTTGGGTAATGTCAAAAATGTATAGCGTCACCAAACCCAAAAATATGCTCCCCATAAAAAACACAAACAGGTAAGCCAGTACCTCCAATACCCTGATAATGAGGGAAGGATCTGTCATGCTATTATTATTCTCCTATCGTGTTTGCAGTAATGGCATACTATACGTAAGAAAAAATGATTTAGATTAACCGACACGCTCCCAAATAGTTTTGATGTACATGCTTTAACAACTTGGCTTTATCCGATGCTAGAGCAAATCCGAAAAAACTCCTTGGCCGTTATTAGTCTTTGTGTAGCGCTATCTGCACTGGGTTACAACACTTGGCGAAATGAGCTGACCGAACACAATCGCAATATACGCCAAGCAGGCTTTGAGATGCTGCTCCACGTAGGTGAACTTCAGCGCATCGCCTATCTCGCTCATTACGATAAAGATCAGGATAGAGGGAACCCACGCAGCGGTTGGGTGGAAGTCCTGGTTTTACGCGATCTCAGCGAGTTAATGCCACCCCCTGGAACAATCCAAGCACAACGGTTATTTATCGCATGGAGAGATCACTGGAAAGCATTAGGAGAGGATGAATCGAATATCGCAAACATTGACAACGCACTCAATGATCTTCGCAAAAGTATCATAGAAATCATGCACCAACTGGAGTAACCATACGCATTCTACTACTCCAGTGAACCATTTAGCTGTTTTCTACTCAAAATGGATACATTGATTTTGAGTAGAAAACAGCTATTCAAGCAATCACTGAAAATTAATATTATAAACAACAAAAGCTTAGAGGAGACCGATAATGAACGATAAAATACTCTCGCGCCTGCGAGCTAGCCTTGTGGGGTTACTATTCCTAATATCTATCCCCGCCCACGCATTACCTCAATACAGATCCCTTGATATTCACGCATTGCTGACCAATGCAAAAAACAGTCATGCTGAAGCCATCAATACACAGGGACATATCTCGGGTTTTTTTACCACCACCGATCAAAAAAACAAAATATTTATCTATCGCCCCGAATCAGGCATGGAAGAAATCGATACGGTTGGGAATGAAAATGCGGGCATCAGTGATATGAATGACAGCGATCAGTTTGTCGGCTATTGGGGGGGGGAATACAATACGAATACGGGCTACTTTATTTACCGAAACGGCTGGGTTGACCCCGCACCCCTGGTGAGTGTTAAAAGGATCAATAATAGCGGCGACGTACTCGGCATTATGAGTCACACGAGAGGAGCACTGTCCCAATCTCCTGCCATTCTCAAACAAGACGGGAACGTAGTAAACCTATTAGCCAGTGCCATCGATTGTGACCAAGCAGTTAGCGGGAACTGTGATGCTGACAACCGCTTTGATTTTGATTACTGGACATCTGTGAGCGTTCTCGATATGAACGATTCGGGTCAAGTTTTATTTTATACCTTTAAAAGGCTGGACACGCCTCAAAAGCATTTTCACGTTTACCTTTACACCCCAGGGAATGGTATTAAGCTCATTCGTTCCCACAAATTGAACTGGCGCTATTTAAGTCGTACATCCGGCGCAATTAATAATACCGGAGTGATTGCCATTAGCTACGTCAGCGGACGCAGAAATCAAAAAACGTTTATCTACTCCACTGACGGCACGGAGCAAACACCCACAACCATCTTCAATCAACAAGGCCGAAAAAGGAGCCTTAATGCCCGATACCTCAATGATTCGAACGTATTAGGCAGCAAGTATGACATTACTTTCTCCTTAACAGATCTGACTCAACGCTCTAAAACCAAAGACCTCCTGGCCAGTCTCTTTGGCAATATCCCTAGTCACTCGCTCTACATCAGTGTTTACGACATCAACAATTCGAATGTACTGGCCGGTGACCATACGATTGATAGCAGCACAAAAGCCACTGCGTTTTACCCGGCGACCAGTGGTCATCAAAATATCACTATCGATGGCATATTTTCAGACTGGAGCAGCGCACAATCATTTAGTGACAGCACAACGGATGGTGCGATGGTAGACTGGGAGACAGTCTGGACTCACAACGACGAAAATAACGTGTCTTTTTCCTATAAAAATACCACCAATATTCTTCCAGAAAACCTCTACCTGTGGAATATTTACCTTGATACCGACCACAATTCGGCAACCGGTTATAACTTCACTCTACTCGGTGCTGACACATTGCTACAAGGGAAAAATCTCTATCAATATACCGGTAGCGGAACAAACTGGTCATGGAACTATGTTGGAGATGCAAGCTTCGCTGTACAAGGTGCAAGGGCAGAGCTTTCAATTCAAAAATCTATCGTGGGAATGCCCGCCAATACTCGCAACTACCGCGCACTTTTTTATGGCACTAACATCGATGGTAGCAACCTAGACTATTTACTCATCGATCAAAACGAAACAGGAGGCAGCGTTATCATGGAGGAAATTACCGTCCCCGGCGCATAGTAAAAACACATAGGTTGGGGCGGTTCTTCGCAACTGCCCCGGCTAATACGCCTCCAATGCTTTGCTAACCGAAGCATGTAGCCATGATCTACCGCATTTTATCTACAAGCTGTATGCTTGCACGATACGGCTCTTTTGACTCAACCCAAGATAACAATGCTCCGGCTAACGCTGCTACGATCGACCATACTCCCTATTGTTTTACTCCTGACCGGTTGCGCTGGGTTAGGTCAAAAACCTGCGTCCTACCCCTCAATGCCCGTCAGCCGACAAACCTGGATAGCCGACCTTGGCGTTCCTGAACTCACTCCGCTAATCACGGAGGCATTACAAAATAACCCGAGTTTACAAGCCTCAATGGCGAGAGTGGTTGCGGCCCGAGCGCGCGCAGGCATCAGTGGCGCGGCGTTAATGCCCAGTGTTCAAGGTCAGTTTGCAGCAGACCGCAGTCGCAGCTTGTTTCGTGAACTTAGGCGTACCGAAAACCGCTTTAACCTCGGTGTAGACATCAGTTGGGAAGCTGATTTGTGGCAACGCACCAGTCACCGCAAACAAGCTGCCATTGCCGATGCAAAGGCTAGCCATGAAGATTTTTATGCCGCCCAATTACTGCTTGCCGCCGATATCGCAAAGGCATGGTTTAATGCCATAGAATCAAAAGCACAAAAGCAGGTCGCCACACACCGTGTCGATAGCTTTACGAATACACTCAAGGTGATTTTAGCGCGCTATCGCGCTGGTATAGGAGAAGCGCTGGACGTTCATTTGGCACGAGAAAATCTGGCTACGGCACAAGCCAGGCACGCGGTCCAGACACAAAAACTGGATGCCAGTAAACGCAGACTCGAAGCATTGATCGGTCGCTATCCCAATGCAACACTCAAACTGGACAACCCACTTCCCTCACTTAAAATAGCCGTACCAGAGGGACTGGTCTCCACCCTTGTGCAACGCCGCCCCGATATTCGGGTGGCCGAACAACGCCTGCGCGCTAGCACCGAGCGACTACGTGATAACGAAGCGAATCTATTACCTGGACTGCGATTGACCACCAGCGGTGGCACTGCAAGTAGTGCATTAAAAAACCTGCTCGACTGGGACAACCTAATTTGGAGCATAGGTGCCAGCTTAATTCAGCCGATTTACCAGGGCGGACGCTTAAAAGCCGAACGCGTACTGGCCTTAGCGAACAACCGTGAAGCCATGGCTAATTTCGGCCAAACCATCAACACTGCTTTTAGAGAAATTGAAACGACCCTCGCGGCTGAACCACTGCTCGCTCAACAAGAAACCCATCAAGCCACGGCCTATTCAGAATCCCAACATGCGGCAGACCTTGCGTTGTCACAATATGCTTCTGGCCTAACCGAAGTCATTACCTTGCTTGATACCCAACGCCGCAGCTTTAACGTTGAAAGTACGTTGCTGGAAACTCGTTTGGCCCGACTCATTAACCGCATTGATTTACACCTTGCTCTGGGCGGTGGATTTAACGCCGAACAACCCAGAAGGGATTCAGCACAAAAGGCATCTCCCTGATAGAAGTACAGCTATTCCCGTCCATCCTCATATGCCCTCAACACCGCCCCAATAAAACGTAAAAACGTAACAATACCTCTCGGGCTTTCTTTTGAGTGCAATACCCGCAATGGAAGATCCAATGAAAAAATTACAGACTTTTCAATCAAAAGGTTAAGTCTGTTACCTCATCTTGCTTGTGATTTTAAGGTGTTTTTAATGCGACTGCCCTAGGTTTGATATTCTTTGTTGTTGGCAACCCCCCTATTCCTGGGAGAGGCGTCCTTCCCCCCCCAGGAATAGGGGGTTTCGAGAGGAGCCGCTATTGCCTATAGTGTTCTCGCCGGTTTGGGGAGACGGCAAGTTTGCTCCTTTAAGAACAGCTCTTCTAATAAGGAGTCAATAATTTCTCCCGTAATGTTAGTTTCAATGGAGATCAATGTACTATGAAAAAGGTAACTTTATTAGGTGGTTTAATGGCAGTTGCAATGTCTTCTGCTCCTGTAATGGCGGGTGACTTCTATGCGTTGTCCGTACTACAAGCGACTCCTGCTCCCATGCAGGATTCGGAATTAGCCACCACTGAGGGAGGAGCATATTGTGATAGTACTGGTGGTTCAAACTCTGCTGTAAATGGCGGAATGGCTGCCGGAGGTGTTTCTTTGTGTGGTGACCTCGGTAGCGGTATCCCTGCAAGTTTTGCAGTTTCCAATGAGCTGCCTGTAACCGGCGCGAACTTTCTACAGGTTACTGGTGGAAGCTAAAATAGCTACCGTATAAAGGAAAGCAGGGGGAAAAGGAATAGTCCCGCCGGATTGAGCTGGCGGGGCGTGGGTTTTGAGTTTCATGTGCAGAAAATTACTGCTCTATAGATTGGAGAACTTTATAGCTCACCTATTTGTAGTAGTAACTACCCCCGCATTTATTGAACAGCCGCTCAGTTGGGTTCTTTATATGCGTTTTGGATAATTTGTTGGGAAATATGGATTATATGCCCAGGTTCTGGCACGTCTTAGGTTGCTTATCTATTTTACTTCTTTCTATAAGCGGTGTGAGTATGGCCGAAGATACATCCTTAATGGTTGTAGATAATGTCAAGCCATCTCTTGTAGAGCGGCATACTTTAAAAGAACTTCGTAATCGGAATGTTGTTAAACAACAATTGGACTATTCGTGTGGCGCAGCGGCCTTGGGTACTCTCATGATTTATTATTTTGGCGAAAAGACTTCAGAGAAGGAAATACTTAATCTACTCAATATACGGCTTAAAAAACTCACAAAAAAAGAAATTTCACGTAAAAAAAGGGTTGGGTTTTCTCTCTTAGATCTAAAATATGTAGCAAAACGAAAAGGGTATGAGGCAGCCGGCTTTCCGTTAACCTTAGATCAGCTTAAAAAACTCGCGGCTCCTGTTATTGTCTATATTTTACCGCAAGGTTATCACCACTTTGCCGTATTACGTGGCATTGCTGGAGGTCGAGTCTTTCTGGCAGACCCTGATCGGGGTAATTTAAGCATGAGTGTTGACCGTTTCTCAAAAGAGTACGGAGGTATCGCCTTTGTTCTTGGTAAAGAGGGGGAGGAGCGTATTACCCACTATCCTCTGGCGCTAGGTCAACCCGGTGATTATGTACGACCAGATTGGCGTAGGCGAGTATTTACTGGAAGTGATTTTGGCGCATATACCGCTAGCTTGGTACTACGGGCGCGGGCGAGGCCACTCCATTAGCCGTTCGTATCGTTCGTACAATGGTATAGAAAACTCACTACACAACTGAAGTACGGAAGATAGCCATCTCATACGGAATAATAAAGAAAGATGAAAACTCAATCAGGAATATCTTTCAGGCTCCAATGTTACTGAGAATTAATAAAGAAGTATCTCTAGGTGTGGTTTAAACTCAGGAGTTTTCTCATTGCTACAAACTAAAATCAGCCCTTTATTAGTTGCCCCTAAAAGCAGCAATTACTTGCTTAAAGGTGTGTGCATCATCGTGATAATTTTTTGTTCTTCGGCATCAGTAGCAGATAAGGCACAGCAAATTACTGGGGCTGAATCAGCTCGAAATCAGAACCTTCAGGCAATGATAGAAAAAGGCCGTGTGGTTAAGATTGAGAAGGCTACGGGAAGTTCTCAGATTTTCGTACCCATTAAAAACCAATATTTTCACCCACCCTCAGTTAGCACGAAAGAATCTCAGCGAGAAAATTGCGATACAAAGGACATATATGTCTCCAAGGATGAGTATGAAAAACTCAAGCGCGAGGTCAATGCCCTTAGAGATCAAATTCATTCGCAGAGAACTGGAGATGTGTTACCCGAACAAGAAGATTCTCTGAATTCATCGAGTGTTGAAAAAGGGGAGGGCTTGCAAACCGAAGATAATTTTGATGTGGCTGAAGGGAACAGACAAGTAGAGGCTGAGGCCTCAAGAAGGGAGTTAGATACTTTTTTACGGGGAAAAAAGGTGTTGTTTAAACGCGGGGAGCTTGCGCTCGAATATCATCTAGGTTACTCCGAGGATATTACTCATAATATCTGTTTGGATGCTGACTTTGGTGATAGCTATTGTCCGGAAGGAAGCGTGATAGCTCCTAAGTTTATAAATCACTCCATCGATACAAGCCTTCTTATGCGTTATGGTCTAACCGATCATCTGGAACTAGATCTGACCATTCCTTATAGTTACATCGAACAAAAACAAGACTTCAGGCCTTTTAAGGTTCCAACTTCGTTACGCCGTACAGAAAATTCTGGGATGGGGGACATTGGCTTGGCTATTCGGTATACGGCATGGACGGAGAGTGGGAATATTCCCAATATCACGTTAAGTATGAATGCCAAATCAACAACGGGAAAAGAGAGCAGTCTAAGTCAGGATGGGGGTAACCAGAGTCCTGGGCTGGGTACCGGGTTTTGGAATGTTGGGGCTGGAATCTCGCTAGTAAAAACGATTGATCCAGTGGTTTTTTTCGGTTTACTTGGATACACCACCACTTTAGAAAAGAATGGAATCGAGCCAGGAGATCAAATTCCTTACTCATTTGGTACGGGATTTTCAATGAATGATAAGGTCAGTTTTTCGACTTCTTTGTCCGGTAATGCGGTGAGGAGAACCAAGTTTAACGGACGGGAGATCGCTGGGTCGTCTAAAAATATCAACACTCTTCAACTTGGTTTTACTGTCCAATTGTCTAAACGTTTGTTCATTGAACCTTATGTAGGCTTTGGACTCAATGAGGAAGCTAGCGATTTTGTTCTAGGATTCAACCTGCCATATCGATTTGAGAGGCTGTTTCCTTTGCCGTTCTTACCTAACTAAGTATTGGTTAAAAATATATGAGCAAGGCGGCGGTTCACGCCAAAGGATTTCTGCATTACTGATTTACCGCCTATTGCTGAGTGCGTCAAAAAGAGTCCTAAACGAGAACCTATGAATGCGAGAAGTATCTATGCGCTAGTGGCCCTGCAGAAACATAGGAGGAAGGCGACCGCTTTGGTTTAGGCCCGGTTGAATTTTAATACTACTTTTTTTCTGGGGAATGCGGAAATAGCGATATTTACGACCAGAGAGCCCCTCAAGAGTTGGTATCGCCACGCTCTTGGAATCGAAAATGACAACACCGACTGGCCTATCCGCATGTGGTAAATAGCCTGAGCCATGAGGTTGATTGGGGATCTGTATAAAACGCAAGGCTGAGACAGGCAAAGCATTTGCCATCGAAAAATTCGAAAAATTTATTGTCGATGCACTTCGGTCAGAAGATAGGCAAAATCCTTTGTTGTCAGCTTGGGTGGCACCCGATCCCTTGGCCGTTACGCACTTATTATTCGGTTCAGGAATACTCTGGGATTTGTTTGCTGGATTTTCGTTTCCAAACACGGCTTGTATAGACTGCATATTCGAGATCGATAAAGTATTAGCGAGTGAAAAATTTGCACTCCCTTTTGTTAGTGTGCTGAGGTCAGAGGTTAGGCAACTGCCCCCGGCGCTCCCGGTAGTCGCCGTTGATCCTTTGGGTGAGATACATTCAACTGATGTTGGTGTATCGGTATCCGGATGTCTATTATTGGAGGTACCGTTATTTCCAAATGATACTTGTAGAAAATGTATCTCTTTCACAGGCAAACTATTGGCGACCGAAAAATTTGCAACACCGGCTGTTGATGTACTCAGGTCAGAAGCCAAGCAAAACCCTCCAGCATTTCCAGGAGTGGCAGTTGAGCCATTTTTTGATATGCATGTTGTTGCGCTATTAATACTGCCATTTGCAGATTCTGCCAATGAATGGGTGGTCGCGAACGTAAGCTGAAGGAATTGCAGGCCTGCTACGGGTAGCCCGTTGGCAACCGAAAAAGCCGCTAAATTATCACCCGTAAGGTCCGCAGCGAGGCAAAAACTACCAAGATTTCCTGCAGCGGCGTTTGAACCACCTGCTGATGTACACACAGTCTTCATTGGTGTTTCGTTATTCTTTAGCTCACTGGATCCAACAAGAACACTGCCATCTCTTAAAGTAACTTGCAGGAATTGCAAGCCTGTTACGGGCGTTTCATTAGCGACCGCAAAACTCGCAAAATTAGCAGTGGATATATTGAGGTCAGAAGCGATGCAAAACCCACCGATACTCCCGGTAGCCGCATTAGACCCGCTACCGGATAAGCACATTGTTTCTTGTTGTGTGTCAGTTAAAGATGTTTTTTCTCGTCTGCCTACTAGAGCGCGGAAATTTGTGGCTAAAGATGCAGTTCTTCGACTTGCTGCAAGTCCATTTGACTCTATTTTAAGGCAAGAAATTCCGTTAGAGCCACCTTCACAATTAACAGAACTAGAATTAGGCACTTGGAAATCAAGCTCTATTGTTTTTGCTTGCCCAGGTAGGATTACCAATAATAGAATTGAAGCGGCTAAGGTATAAGCGACTGTCTTTAGTGTCATGAGGTAGGCCAATTTAAAATTAAGAAGAATAACAGTTCTCTTAGGATATCATATTTAATTTGACCAGAACAAAATTAGCTTGCATCCAAGATCTAGTATTTTTCATTTTTAAAAGTAAAAAGACAGATAGAAATATCACCACCTTCTCTATAGCTATTTAATTCAATCTAGGTAAACCACCGCCTCAGGGAGTGAGAAACGAACGGATGTGGCCATGGCATGAAGTGTAACCTAACAGGCCGCGTCATGAACCGTTTTTGATCGAATTTGAGGCGTCATTAGCGCCTTATCTTTAATGGATAGTTACACAGAATTAGTTACAGGCGCTTCATTATTTTGGCTTTGATGTCACGGCGGCTTGTTAGCTGTATATTTTTTGCTTACGTTCTAGAATCCAGCACCTAGGGTTGTTTTCAAACCCGATATGCTCATAATATGAATTTGCAGAAGGCGCTGCTAGCAATATTAGATTGCATTTCGGGCCAAGTTGCTTTTGTGTGATAATTTGTAGTTCTTTTCCAATGCCTTTGGTTTGATACTTTTTGGCAACAGCCAAATCAGAGAGATAACAAGCATAGTAAAAATCACTTATTGAACGAGCAATACCAATTAACTTATTACCCTCCCATGCTGAGACAACGAGATTGCTATTTTTTAATGCACCTTCCATGCATTTGCGATCTTCAATAGGTCTTCGTTTTCCCAGAGATGAACAACGAAGCAGCTCTATAAATTGGCTAGTTGATACTGAGGTATTTATTTTGTATTCAATGTCCATTTGTTCTCTACTAGATTTTCAAGCCTCTATATTATGAGTGTTATAACTAAATTTCATTGCCTTTGACAACGGAACAGAGCCTCTTTTTTGCAGTTGTTCAATGACTTTTTCTCTATCGTTCTACGAACGATTCTGACTGAGCTTGTATTTACATTGTATTTCGGTGATTTTTATTTCAATGCCAACAATTGCATTTAGCATTGACTCTTTATACTCAGGAACCCACGGAGATTCAAAGGATGATTCATATGTCGCAGTGAGTTTGTTGACAATGTTTTTTAGCCTTCCAGCTGGGTGTAGCCGCGATATAATGTATAAATTAACAGGTCGCACCATACTGACTTATTTTCCCCCAAAATAGCTCCCA
>JAVCKZ010087209.1:0-12075 GCA_034780755.1 Lepetodrilus elevatus
TGTGCTGACTTGGGTCTTTATCTGAAAATTCTTATAATAGGTCAAAGTAACTGTGTACCAAGTTTCATGCTTCTACCTAAAAGTGCATGAAATGTTTTATTTATCTGCCCTACTAAACACCAGCTTCTGCAGGCATATCATGAGATGAAAAGTACAAAAATAAAATATAATATGGAAATATTGGAAACCAGTGAGACATGTGGAAAATGTAGCTTGCCCAAAATACTTGTGTAGACAAATCAAATGTACATACCGGGTACTTTCAGGTAAAATATGTTTGACCTTGAAATGTCAACAAACTGTAATTGTATGCATTTAATAGTTGACCTTCATACACCTTTTGTACATGTTACAGCTGCAGTTTGTGTGCACTCCGGACGTGAAGCCTACTGACCAGATCATCAAGACGTTCATAGACCACGCCAAGATGAAATACTTCGGTATGAAGAAGAAATATGGAACCAAGAACAAAGAACTACTTCAGGTAGCCTCAAAGTCTTCAGTAATCTCCCTTTGAATATTTCCTATTTATTCATTTTTCATACAATAATTAAACAATTTGAATACATTATTTTGATATTTATTTTTTATTTTGCAGCACCTACTATTTCAGCCTTTGCAAATATATTTGAATTTGAATTTTATTGAGGAACCTTTTACTAATTCAGTGCATTGCACAATTTATTTGAGTTGTAATCAAATTTGGTATAATTGCATATGGGTGAAATATTTCCACTGTGACATAAAGCACTAATTCAATCAATTGAGTTGTATTTAATTTAATTAATTTTTGGTTGGGCAGCTCCCACCAGATTTGCCAGCCAGTCTGCGGGAAAGTATCATGAAGTTCCGGGAATATCGTAGCAAAGTACAAGTGGAGGAAATGATATACGACCCGGTGAGTGGCAGACGACTCGTTAAACCTCTTCTGTTTTTATACATCGGCAGCTCTTACTTTAATAATTCAATGGTAGAATATTGGACTTTGGAGCCAAAGGCCCTGGGTTCAAATCCCGTCACGAAAGCCAGGCATAACAAATTGTGAACGTTACCTTTCTGATGCAATCATGATAGTGGTAACAGATTATCTGTACTGTTATCCTTGGTTTGTCAGTACCAGCCAGTGCTCGCATGTTTCAAGAAACATTCAGCTTTACGGATGTTTTTGCACATTTCGTCCTACCCTAAACGGACAAGCCGTGATACAAGTGAAAGAATCTTGAAAGCAGCTCTAAACCCTCATAAAATGTTTAAAAAATCATTGGTACATTTGATAACTGCAAATTGTCACGAATACTGTGCTCAGTAATGCTCATGGTGAATGTTTTGCAGACATTTATGTTGAGGCCTGCTTGCACGTGTTTGTGAGAATTCACGAGTGGATAATCACTGAATATAATTGTTGTGTCTCCATATTCAGGCTGCCTATGTGAAGTACAACTTTCTCCCGAAGATAAAGAGGTACCGAGTGGTATACGAGTACCTCTATTACCTATTGTTCTCGTACGCTGGTACGGTACCCGAGATGGTCGAAGAAGAAATGGAAACTGACTTGGACAAGGAGAAGACGGTAAAGAAAAACTAGTCGTCGCGTATGGGTGAAATATTCCCGCTGCGACATAATACACTATGTTTCTATGGTATGTCATTGGGTATGAAGAAGTAATCGAAATTAACACTTGCCCGCTAGCCTGTGTCATTTTTCCTAATGCTAAAGGTATCCTAAGGACTAGTAGAAATTCATAACAATTGTCATTTGTATGACTAATTGGGATAGTAAGTATTTAGTGTCTATCGCTGGTATGGAGGCTGGTATGTAATTATTTTTATTAAATGTACAATTATGCATGAAATTATTTTGTAATATATCTGTACCATGGCAATGCAGTTATCATCCATGGTCTGTCAGTACCGGCCGGTACTCACAGGTTTACTGCAACATTTGGTGCTACAGATGTTGCAGGTTTCCTCCTGTCAAACTGACAAGCCGTGATATAAGCGAAAGAATTTTGAAAACAGCTGTCCCAAATTTACACAATAATAATAATAATAATAAATTGTCATAATTCTTGATTGTATGATTATGTATTGTTGATATGAAAATATTTTTGTGTTAATTATTAATTAATTATTATCATTATAAGTACTGTCAATCTTTCAGCCTGAAGAAGAAAGTTCACAAACTGTGCTTCAATACATTGAAGAGATGAAAGAGCCTCCGATGTTTTTAGACGAATCTTCGTGGAAGCGCTACCTGGCACCCCTACAGACCAATCATGGTATAGTCCATTAGCTTGATGTCTAGACTTGCCACAGGTCAAAGTTTCATTACAAAACACTACCACCCCTACAGATATAGGCTGTTCTGTTCGTTTTGCATATGCATATTATTCCAGAATTATATTCTGGAATAGAAGGATCTATTCGACAAAAAACATACAACGAATTGAATGTATTTGAGCTATTCCGAATGCTAACTTTGGTACAAATGGAACACTCGGAATGAGAAATTGACAAAACACAGGCCAATAGGCTAAGATCAGTCTTCGTGGCCTGGCATCAATGTTCACGGAAGATACTTTTCTGATGCGATCATGTTATGATGCACTGCCTGTTCTTTGGCCATACAGGTTTACTGCAGTGCTATGGATGTTGCGGATTTCCTTTTGCTCTAAAAAACTGACACGTCATGATATTAGTGAAAGAATCTAGAAAGCAACTCTAAACCCCAATTTAAAAAAGAAAATTACTGCTACAATCAACACTACAGGCCCCGAGATTACGAAACTTTTCTGAGTACGATTTCGTACTCGACTCAGAATTTTGTTCATAAAACATCATGTGACGTCATAGTCATAATCTCGGGGCCAGATGTTGCGGGTTTCTTCCTGCTCTAAATTGACAAGCCTTGATATGTGTGAAAGAATCTTGACAGCGGCTCTTAAAAAAAATAAAGGAAAAGCAAAATGTAAATAAAAAAATAAAGAAAAGGAAAGAAAATAAAGCACATAATTTATTCCCTAATTCTGATGCTGAATGTGAAATTGTACACGCCGGTGACGGGTCAGTTCAATCTTCCGCTGCAGGTAACGAGTTGGGCTGGTGTTTACTCAGCGATGTCCTGGTACTCATGCCATTGGTCATCTTCTGTCAGGTGGTCAGCTTGCCATTTAAGGTATGTTTCCATGGTTTCATGTAAGATGGTACCTTGTTGGATAATAATTTTTGTTCATAATTATTTTTGTATGTAATTGTTTAAAAAAAATAAAAACACAGAGGCTGTAAGATGAGCATTTTCATACTTTTTCATAGTTTTGTGTTTTTTACCACGAGATAAAAAATAGGGTTGATGATGTTTGTGTTTTTCCTCCAATCAGATCGAGGGCCTGGTCGAGCTGCTGGAACACCCACTGAAGCGCTTCTACCCTGTGGTGTGTCTGCCACCCATCATCAGACAGCAGGTGTTGTTTGCTCGCCGCTACACGCAGTCCGTCCACGAGAGCTGCTATCAGCTCACTCTGATGGGTCTCCTGTCGTTCGGACCACAGATCTTCAAAGAAAAAGATAAGGTATCTGCACGTTATTTATTTATGTATTTATTTATATGTTTGTTTGTTTATTTATTTATTTATTTACTTACTTACTTACTTACTTACTTACTTACTTACTTACTTACTTACTTACTTACTTACTTACTTACTTACTTACTTACTTACTTACTTACTTACGTACTTATTTACGTATTTACTTATTTACTTATTTACTTATTTACTTATTTGGTTAGTTATTTAGCTATTTAGTTAGTATGCATTAGTTTGCATTTATATGCATGCATGTATGTACTTATTTTAAACATTAATTATACATGAATCATTCATTCACTCATATGTGTACATGCATTATTTAGGAGTAATATACTCTATATATATGTTTCTAAAATTGAATTTAATTATATTGTATGCACACATGTTAAGTATGTGGACATTATATTAATTTAAATACATTTGGAAATTAAGACATCACTTTAGACACTTAACATGTCAACATTATCGTTATGAGCTCGTAGTTTGGCTGTTACAATAGCTGTACGTTTACTTTGTACCTGCGCAGGTGCGCACATCGGTTTTAATATCTAACCTTTCGCTGTCTCTTTTTGTCGACGTTGTTTCTATGAAACTTCTGCAAATTAGTCACGTGGTGTAAACAAATCTCATACATTATGTAATCTACCGATAAGGAATTAAGAATTAAATTACTTTCTAATTGCACACTCGACTTATTCCATTTACCACCTAAACATGTGTATATTATTTTAATTCAAACACGGCGTAGCCGACGACACAGGCTAATTGAGGGAAACTTCAAGTAATTTATATGTTTAATCAACCCCTGTGTCATATCTCCTTTGTACAGAATGAGAAGCTGAAACCGAAAGGAACGAATCGATTCAGGTGCACACAGTGCATGTTATAGAACAAACGCTTGACGCGGCCATGGTTTACTATGCGAACAGAATCCAATTCTATTCTGGTGCGTTTACCGAAGAGGAGACTGATATTAATGGTTTTAATCGGTAGGGAAGCGATAAAACAGTAGGGAATCCTTTCTTATAATGAAAGCGTACAGCGAGGGACGGTCGCCTTTCCAACACGAACACGACACGGATTATTGTCTTTAATATGAAATTTCATAAATTTGTCTAATTCTAATGGAAGTGTTGTCGCGTGCTTAACCGACCAAATAGTTGTTTGTGGCAGGGGAATATCAATGTTTTTTTTGTGTGAAGCAGTGCTCAGATACTATACGAGTGCGCGGTCTCTGCGGAAAACGAAGAAAGTAAATGTTGGAAATGTTATATTTTAGGTCAACTAATTGCTAGTAAAACATTAATATGTGTAGTTTGTTTATCACCTGCTTGCCGAGCTCGGTTTAAATACATCAAGTGCATGTTATAACGTTGAATTGCAATAGTTTAATTCAAGAAGCAATACTATATATAGCGAATTCGAAAGTCTAGACACATATATTATACTAAAATGGACGTAAATGTATATGCCATTGTGATGCGTGTATTTGTGCACTGCTGTATTGCAATATACCTGTATTTGAACTGTGTACATTGCTTTTAAAATATCCATTATGGCAAACCGAATATTTAACAGGTACAACATCGATTATATAGGTATGCTAAGAGCATGTACTTTGCATTGTCAACTCCAATTTGGTCCAAAACGACAACGTAATAAATGCGATATTTAGGACATGGACACATGCTATTAACTGATGATGCTGGTACACTATACGTATAGTGTCCCGAGAAGGTCCTCCGAAGGAGGCGTGCATGTCTCACGTCGTATATCTGTGCATGGACCTTGCGAAGTCCGCTGTCACAAGTAATGGACAACATCCTATAAATCAATGCAATTCGAATGTGCGGCGATCTTAACAAGTGCCTGAACTAAACAGGAAGTGTCCAGGTCACAGGACACTGCCGGAACCACAGCTGACCGATCCATCTGGACACCCGAACCTTTACGACTGATTCATAATTAATATCAAGTCCGGAGGTGCCCGTCTAGTATTCATTTACAGCGAGCTCAACTATAAAGATGACCACATTATTCACTTATTGTTCATAGGTCTGTCTTCCTACATTTCTTCCTAACGTCGACCTTTGTGTCTGACTGCTTTCTTACGTGAGGTTTGAACTTTGCATCTGTCCGCAAAGTTGACCATTGTGTCTGGCAACATGTTCACCTGTTGTTGAGGGTAATGCATGTTCATATACTCACAGATTGTTTACCCGGGTGTATGCCCATACGCTAAGGTATCGTTATAATGTACGTCTGCCCACATGTATACATTCATATCGTTGACCGTCATGTATCCACACATATTCACCAAGTACAATCATACGTACGCATTGCTAATATGTTTGTCTTCCAATCCTTCTGACTTGCACACGTTTGAACGTTTATTTCCACAAACCTAGCTGTTGTTGATTGTGTATCTTACCAGAAACGTACATGCTGTTAATCAATGGCTGCCCTCGTTGCTCGTACATCTTGCGTTGGTCGGTGTGTTGCAATGAGGGTCAACATCATGGACTGTAACCATTTGTTGAGTATAGCTGAAATCATAGTAACATTCAAATGTAATGCAGATTAGCCGACCATGCAGTGTTTCCTTCCTACTGAATTAATAGTATGCGATTTCCTCCAAAGATACCGGTTTGTCAATGTAAACTGAAACATCCAATCCTGGTTTCAAAACATATTGTACATTGACGGAATAGTCCGTCAATTTACTACTGCATGTATATATAGTTGTTTATGACAGGTCGTGAAAGACTACACACGATTCAGATGTTGTTCCCCACTAATCTGAAAATGCTAAACTGGTCAGATGCAATTCCTGGCAAGGTAATGCTACGCAAGTCAAATGCTGTTCTACAATAGCCAGATAATGTTCCCCGTTCGGCTATTACAATGCATACATCGGTCACATAATGTTCAAATCAGTGAAATAGTATTTCCCATAAGTAATGTAACATAATACGATTCACATAGAGTCCACCACTATAGTTGCACAAGTACAACATTGAATGGCGTTCTCCAAAAGTTGATTACGGCTCCATGCGAATCAGATTTCGATATACTTTGTCAATTTCAAAATTAAGTTTATTGAAATGTCTATAGCATCTAGTTGAACGGCATAGCTTAAATATATCATAATTGCATACCCCAGGACTCCAATGCACACTATTGGTAATGACATACACTGAGCATGTACACGTCTTACGGTTGCATTCACGTTGAACATGCCAGCAAACATTTCTGAAGTTGAATGTTAAAATACTATCGAAAGTTTTGCTCAATTGCACTGGATTAGAAAGTGTCCCTGCATGAGACCTTCCTAATTATACGGTCACTTTAATTTGGGCGTAGCCCGTATCCATTGTACCAACATCAAAGTCAAACTGTTTGGCATATTATGTTACGGAACTGATAAACAACTGTCTCTGGTCACTGGTAAGTGACTAAAGTACATGTCAAATGTGGATACTGTCATATTGAGAAGTAAATTAAAACCCTTTGGGTGTGATATAAAGTGGTCATCAGAAGAAACATATTAGTTGTAGTAGTAATACAGTGAGTTGGCTAGTTCCGAATCACGTGTTCCCGCTGCAAGCGAAGATAATACGTACATGCCAGCGTCTAATCGTATGTGATGTATCAATGAATACATTGATATTTACAGGTTATAACTGATTTTAATTGTAATTGATTTATGTATTGACCCGAATTAAACACGATTCGGAACTAACCAACTCACTGTAGTAGTAGTATTAGTATTAGTAGTAGTAGTAGTAGTAGTAGTAGTAGTAGTAGTAGTAGTAGTAGTAGTAGTAGTAGTAGTAGTAGTAGTAGTAGAAGTAGTAGTAGTTTTAGTATTTGTAGTAATATTAATGGTAACAACACTACTAGTAATAACACTACTCCTAATAATATAATATCAATAACAAGTATAATAATAACCAATGTATATCGCACAGTTGCGCCATGCACGAGGCATACTCGAAGTGCAAACATAAGGGGAGGGTTCAGAAAGACATAAGACTATCTTAGCATATTTAGAACACTACATATGGCCGGGACTTCATCCGTATCATAACGGTATTAAACATGTAATTTACAGTGAAACAAAGTAAAGGCATTATTGTAACAAAGGTCTAGACAATATGACCCCCTTCACGCCCTCAAAGCCAATGGACTACAAATAGAGAAAGCTTCTCTTCCGAAGGGTGCACCGCACTCCCTAATCAATAGCGTATGAATAATTTCCTTAGTGATAAGGAACCGCATAGCCCCCTTGAGTATTCCGAATAATCCCGCATCGAAATGTAGATCCAACTGCGGCAAGAGAGGGATAGGGGATTATGGTCTAATTTGCAGTAATCCTTTGCCATTTTGGGTCAGGTTGGCGCGTTTTTCAAGTCAGGCAGATCCTATCATGACATTTGAGGCGAGAAAAGAAATTTGTCATTTTGAAGATCTGACCTTGATAAAGGTACGGTGTGTCCGCAAATTTAGATGAAAAGAAAAGGACTTGTCAGCGTATTTATGTACTATACGGACAAGCACTCTAACAACGGAATATAATTTGTATTTTTACATTAGTCATTGCGTTTTTTCAGCAACCATTCCAAATACTCTTAGTAGAATTCGATGATTGTCATTTAGAAATGAGAGTTCATCTGATTCCGAGACTGTTTCTATGTAGATGATTAACTGTGGCAAGCATTTACAATCAATCAACTAATCGCCAGTCATCGCTGGTTTTATAATTACGAAAACCTAAAGTAATGAAAGAGTCGTAATATGTTAAGCCTTAACATCAGATGGTGTCGCATTTTCGATTTGAACATGTTTCATAAACATGACTTAAAACAGAACAATTTGAATAACTGTATATGCACCATAATGTACAATCAATGTTGCTTTGCATTTAGCATTGCTATAATTAATTCCCAAACTAATAGTGTCATTGTATTACATAAGATCGGTTATAATGACAAATACAATTCGGCTTAGTGTGCACTTAGTAATATGATTTACAATAGTTGGATTATCCTTCCGTCCTGCATGTGTGTTTTTTAGTTTATTCAAGTTAGTTATATATAGCTAGTGACGATTGCAGGTATTTCACTTAAAACACATTCCGCATCGACTTACTACATATACTGCTTCGTCGTGTATCGAACCACATCAAGTTGTGCTGGATTTGTACCATACAGCCGGCGCAATCATGTAAGTCATATGACGCAACTATTGCCAATTTCCAATCACAACTCCATCGGCAAAAGATCAGAAAGCCACGCCCTGCAGTGAGCCCCGTATCTGTCGTTATGGACCATGATGTCTCCCTCCCCCCTGACACTCCTACCATACACACAGCACTGACCAGTTGAGCAGAAGCCAGACAGACAAAGGTAATAAAACACGGTCTGCACAAACCCGGCATCTACCACACAGGGGCTTGGACTTGACTCCGGGCGATGGACAGTCCAATTCCACCTACGGCTACGTTTTAATGTCCAGTTGGTGTAATCAACGTCACTACTGGACGTAATTCACCCGCCTGGACATACTGTCAGTGGTAGGAGATCAGGAGTGACCAGTGTCCGGAACCCTTGTGTCATGTCCAACCTCCAACCCCCTGACCCTCCCCCACCCTCCCCCCTCGCAACCAGCCTCCGGGTCAGGCCTGGACTAGAATTAATATTTTATTCAGGGCCATAAAACTTCTGTGTTTCAATTGACGGGACGAGTCATGCCAGTTAGGACGATCCATACTCGCCTTTGCATCTTCTACTAGTAATTATATTAAACGTGTAATGGCAGTCATATTCTGTGAGATTGTTCTGATAGTATGCATGAGCTGTTCTGGACCGTATGTATATCGAATATTCGATGATGCTTCGCTTCGATGGAAAATCAGTAATCTGGAATATTTACTAATCTACTAATACTGTGAAATTAACTCGATATCAAAGAACAATGAACTCACTATGGTACAGTACGCAGACCATACGATTTAATTCGAGTTCATAAATGTTGTACTCAATTTATATGAAAATAATGGATGTTTAACTAATTGGAGACGTGCTATTAACGTCGTTAGAAACCCCACCCACTTATTCGATCAGTAAAAGTGAAGCGCTCGTACTTAATCGAACATGCATCACATACCGAAGTAAGTATAACCACACTAATACACTATTCCAAAGGAATGTATCACGTTATGAAAACAAAATAATTGATTATCCTTTAAATCTCAACGATATTATGGCACGGGGCCAGAGAGTGATAAAACTGTCGGGGTCAGTTCCTACTATCCCGACAACTATAAACTTGGGACTGCATTTTTCCTCGGTTAAGTCCGTCGCATCTAGGAGCTATCCCTTGTGATATTACAAACGCGTTTGTCTTACTCTTCCTCTAGCTTTACGACTCGTAAATACACCGGATTACGACTCAATATGGTATGTTATTGGGACGTGCTCGCTCCGACTTGTGGTAAAGGCCCACGAGGCGAGAAATGTGTTATAAACTTGTATCTTTACTGACTGTTTATGACTATTTTATGAGATAGAATATAAAAGTTTCCCCCTAGAGGTGCGTTTGGGCTCGCAAGGTTTCGTGTATGACTGTCAGACGCTACGTTGGTGTCCTTCAAAGCGGGTTGAGTCGTGGAACAGCTAGGGATTTGACTTAATCCTGGAGAGGATCCGTGACGCATACAGAACACAGGGGCGGAACTTTTTTCATATGGCATTTTCTGACCCTGGACCGGTGATTCCCGACAGCCCTGCCGCCTGCAGTCATTACCAGGGAACCTGACGGAACAGTCTCTGCTACGTCTCTGACAAGCCACGTTAAAGTCTATATAACTAAACCCTGCTGTACATAACACGCATTATCATGTAATATTCACACGTTGTTTTATTGGACCAGGAAACAAGGGAGAATACGAGTAAGGTTTGGTGTCGCATACACATATATATACAGGTGTCTTTATGCACTAATGATGTACCCATCGCCATGCAACATACTCCAGACTGAACTTTGGAATTAATTATGTTCTCTTAAACCACATTTTCGCGGCGTCCTCGTGCTGGTCAAGTTAATTAGAGCTAGATGTTTCATCCACCCAATGAAGGCTATGTCGTCAGTCTGGAATTAGTAATACTATATTATAAAATAGCATTGGAGTCCCCTATGGGAGGATTGTTCCAGCTGCTACGTAAAACACTAATTCGTTAATTCGTCGTCTGGACTTGTCGTAAGCACATCTGAACATGCCTAACAAGTCCACACATATATTCAAACGAAAGTATGTATATATAGGTAAATAAACCCATAGTTAGTGATTACGATAAAACAACAATGAAACTTCGGCTGCCCATATGTAGTTATGGACATCATAAGACACATCATGTTTCACGGCACGCCCTCGTTTTGTTTAAATGTGCATAATAAACACCACGACGCTCGTGCCAAATCCTGTTTAAAAGTAACATATATTTTCAATGACCATATAACAATGCGAAGAATACCTATTGTTTCAGAGAACATTACGAGGCTTAGGTAAAGGGGTATATTCGTAGATGCCAATCGCTAGGATATAAGGACACGTGCTGATATCGTTCTTTCGTGTCAATGGGAACGATTCTTTAGTGATATTAACACCGTCATGGCCACATTTATGAATACAATAAACATATTTTTCTCGTAAGTTATACCACTAAACATCCCGTCTCGGTGATGGAGATCGCGATAAAATGGCCCTAGTATAGTACATAGAGGCATTATCACTGCCTATTATTGCACCGTGACTCACTTCCAAGTTCCATATTTGAAATGTTCAACTTTCCTTTGCGGTGCTCTATAGAATGTATTCTATTGTTTAAAGAAATGCCATTGTTTACTTAACATGACGCCGCTAAAAAGTAACTAAACTTTTGAAAAAATGTATATGGTTTTCCAAATGGCCCGTGTTAAGTACTGAATTGCACGATATGTTGGCTATATAGTTCTCTGATACAGATGTATATATCGCATGCAAAAGCACAGATTTACCTCCACATGAAGTTAATATCTTGTCTGTTGAACATTAAACATGTGATTATTAGTTGAATGGTTATTTGAGTTATCACGATACATGTTGTGGACATATCTAACGCTGACTGTAGTACCTGAAATTGAAACACGCATGTGTACTTCATATACTAGGATAGCATTAGTATGCATTTAATATTTATCATGTTTTATTGTGTAGGACTTCTTTGACTTTTTTTGTTGTTGTTGACTATTGTATTTTAGTTATCTACTTTATACATGTATTTAATTGTGTTTATTTTAAAATTGTATTTGTTTTTGTTTATTTTTGTTTATTTGTTTCAAAATATTTGGTGATCGTTAAATAAACAGATTTGTTATTACTGGTGCAATATTTTTTATTATTTTATTTTGGTTAGGTCAAATGAAATTAGAAAATGGAGTTTTTTTGTTT
>JAVCKZ010087220.1:0-12074 GCA_034780755.1 Lepetodrilus elevatus
TGCACGAAGCCGTTCAACGAGCAATACATGTAGGGAAAAGTATTGTATTCATGTATTCTATCTTGAACGCACCTCTGATGCATGAAGCCACGACTAGTTTCGAAATGGCAGTGCTAAGGTTAGCATATAACTTAGAAATGTCATGGCTTCACTATCACGGTTTGCATATTATGATGCTACTTTGATTTAACCCTCTCCCTGCTGGATTAGGCAGTCAATGCTCTTTAGGGCATCTCTGGCTGTCTTCAGCATGGAGAGGGTTAATAAGGTCAAATCCAGACAATATTTTTGTTTATTATTGAAATAGAATAAAAATTGCCAATGGTAAATATCTTAAATGTAAAATTACCAATTTCACAGAGGGAATAAAAACATATAACAATCAAATTAAATTTTAATTTAAATGTATATAAAGAAACAATTTAGGTATATTACCATAAATAATATATTCCATTCAGCATTATGTGTCTCTCTCAAAGGATAACATGGCTCATGCATGCAGATAAACATGCACTTACAATGTAGAAGCTTTTCACATCGCCAAAAAGGTCCAAAAATAACGGCATAAAAAGCATATTCCATATTTGCAATGAAATTACAAAACGATACATTTTGGAAATTACAGAAAACGACTGGACAAAAAGTTTCTAAACTGCAGATAAGCAAGCAATATCCCAAGGTGTATAGATACTAGATTAGTATCGCATTGATAATGACAGAGTTAAAACAAGAATAGCCACTACACAGGTCAAAGTTGGAAGACAATCACTATATATATTGAAATAGAAATGACTTTTTTACCACCATCTTTGGTTCCTTTAGTTGTGTGGAAAGACAAAGAAACGCAATGAGGTATTTTCAACAATGGGAATATGACAAAGCTACATTTGGACAAGAAACAGAATACCACGATTTGACCTTTTCGAGTGCAAAGGATTCAATTGGTCACCAATACTGTATACAATGCACTACAATGACTTTTTCTGACTTTTTCTAAAACTTTTCAAAACACCTCTAGCATGAAAATATTTTAACACACAAATATCTTCACATGATGAGAATGTTTTTGCATTAAAACTGATGTGGATGACTTTGTGCAATCGATGCATTAACCGTGTCCCTGCTGGGAACGACACAACTTTAACCCTTTTCCCTGCTGGATTAGGTGCCAGATACAGCCCTTTAGGGTATGTCTGGTTGCCTTCAGCATGGAGAGGATTAAAGGCATCTCCGGTTGCCTCCAGCATGGAGAGATCTCAATGTTAGAGGCGACCGGAGATGCACTAAACAGAGACATGAGAATGCCAAAATATGTTTTTGGAGGGAAATAATTTGTATTGTTGGGAAAAACTCTGCATTAGTAGGCCCGGCCGAGCATATAAAATGAACCAAAATTAAACTAAATACCCAGAAATCGGGGTCTCCCCGTAAAATTCTCATGTCTGTGCCTAATCCAACAGGGATAGGGTTAAAGCTTGTGGGAGGTCTGAGAGAAATTGTAAGTAGGCTGTTCCAAGTCAAATGCGGCCATGTCAGGCATCAACACAAATTCGTTATACATTCTGTAATTACTAGATTCATGTACGTCTCCTCCAGATGCTTCTGGAGCTGAGCTCCAGATAGATTTTGCTGAAAGAAAGTCCACAGTAAAACTCTTAAGATTGCTCTGAGCATGTCTATGTGCATCCTCGCAAACACATGGCCATGTTCTACTTAGCATCTGTCAATGGCCATTTGCCTTGGCAATGAAAACGACTATTTAGAACTGCATTCTGTAGAACTGTTCTATAATGTAGACAAAACTTTGTTATTAGTGTTTCATTCTGAAGTGATATACTTTGGTTTCAATATCTTAGGTGGTCTAAAACCATGGCTTTGTGAAACAGCACCACATGTTCCCAGCTGGTCATCCTATTAAATCTCAAGATATATGAAAAATTATTGTTGCAATTAAGGTACGAAATGTGCAAGTATATCTGAAAGCAATAATAGTGAATTTGTTCTTAAATTAAAAAATAAATATATGAGATATCAAAATATTAAATGTTCGTTTCCCCCATTTTCTAAAATTTTACAAGAGCTTCATGAATTGGGCCCGTATTCTCGAAACTTCGTAAGTTAAGAAGTTTGTTAAGTACGAAGAATATGCTCATTTTTGAAGATGTTTTCTCACTAAGAATTACTTAACTAAGAAGTTTCAAGAATATGGGCCTAGGCTGGTGAATAACTTTAGGGTTAACCCTCTCCCTGCTGAATCAAGCAGAGACTCTTTAGGGCATCTCTGGTTGTCATCAGCATGGAAAGCGTTAATCTTCGCCCTACTGGAGGCAACTGGATGAAGTGACATTGAAAAAGAAGAGTGAGAGAAGAAAGAGAAAGAGAAAGATACAAAGAAAACAGAGAATTACTATAGTTTGGCATGAATGCAAAATAAATATTAGAAAATTAGTTTTTTATTCCATGAAGTATGAGATAATCTACGAAATAGGGGGGGTCAATGCATTTCATGCCAAACTATAATACAATGAAGCCCGAGAAAATCAGTTATAAATGTCATCAATAGACCTTCTATTAGAATACTAACCTTTTTAATGCATATATCTTTGGACCATACGTTATGGACACGCGTTAAAACTAAATGCTAGTTTCCTACTGATAGCAAAGCAGGTTTCCTGTGGCATTCCAGCAAACAGATGATGATGACGGAGGATATATCGATGGTGATGTGGTTATGTTTTCGCACAACTGTACTCCATAGTACATTGTTAATTTAAATTGCGAAATTATAGTACTCCAAAAGGCAGTCGATATGCCAATAGTTTTGTCAGTACTTGGCCTTGTAGTTTTTGTAGTGTTCAAAGACATGTACTTTATCGATTGAATTAAGCGTTCCACGTCACAGCTTGAATATTTCACCCATACGTGATGCAAATCTACTCCAAATGTGCCTATTATCCATGAATAACTGTGATGCTCCACTAATGAGAAAACATAAGCTGACAAGTCTGATTACAATAATAATTTAATCAATCGGCTAAATACATCTGAAACTTATTATTTGGTAGTTTGTAAATATGATAATACCATTTGTTTTTGTTAGTCAACTCATATAACGTATTTGAGATTTGCATTAAAAAGTAGAACTAGTGCATCAGGGCCCTGTTCCACAAAACAATCTTAGTGTTACAAGAATCATAAATGTATAGTACCGAGTTACGATTGTTGCATTGCTAGGATTGTTGTGTTGAACAGGACCCGTACTATTTCCTGGTCGGGGTTAGGTGGGAATATTTAAGCCAGGTTACCATCAGATTATATATTGTATCACAGAAAAGCTGAAACAATTAAACAAAACAAGCAAAGTTGGAAGCTTCCATATCGCAGCATAGACAGCTATAAGTATCACAGTAGGTAGCAAGGATCACAACATAGCGAGCTATAAGTATCACAGTAGGTAGCAAGGATCACAACATAGCAAGCTATAAGTATCACAGACAGAGTGGAGGTAATAGTAGACATGCAAAAGTGCAGAACAAGGGATATAGCATAACAATTGAGCATTGATCGTGGATACATGCAGTGCTAAAAGATCACTGAATCTAATCAAATAACAGATATTACTAAAAGATCATTGAATCTAAGCAAATAATAAATACTACATCTACATTCCAGAACTTTCAAGCAATAAAGCAAGATCAGCAACAAGAATAAAAATTAGCTTTTTCATTCATTCAATCACAAAGCAAGCAAATTAATTTGCATTCATTTCAACCTGGAATTACTGTAGATCACGAAATTACTGCATCATTAATTTAATACGACCTCAAGATTTTAGATGTAAATGCGACATCAATAAAATGCGAATGGCCATGTCTCCATTCATCTGTCCCCCACCCCCCGGTCTTACCTTTAATGCGCAGCAATTAAATGCAACAATATGGTGGTCAAATCTTTCACATTAATATTCTGCTCGCATGAATTTCATGATTTACAGTTATTTCTGGATCTACAGGATTCAACATTCTAATCCACACTAGTATTTCCCCTCAGATGGCACCACAACATTGGGAAAACCAAATCATTTTCTATAACAGAATTACAGCAAGCTTTGAAAATGAATACAAATTGTTGATGATGGATGGAAGTTCAGAGAAACAGTAAAAATTACAAAAATTCACCTGTGTACGAGGATACACTCGCATTGGTGGAATTTATAAAGTTGAAGCACCATCACCGAGGTAAAGACGTTGTGTTGATGTTCTTACCTGGGTTTGCTTATATCCAAGCCCAGATATTAATCATACGAGGATATTTCTAGCTGCAACTGTTACTGTTAGCATTAGCCTCCGAGTACACACAACCACCGTGGCATCCAACCACGACACTGCGCCAAGGCAAAGCCAAATACCATACCAACACCAATTGTTAATGCTTACATAAATAAACTAGAAGCCAAATTTGGATAAGAGATGCAGCTGGAAATATTACAAATGTCCTCTTGGGTTAGTTTCAGCTACAGTAAAGCAAGCACATTTGCCATTTGGGATTTCTACGAGAGCACATCCAATGCATGGTCTGAATATATGGTAAACAGGCCTGTTCTGAACAAAATGTTTTTCTACTCCATAAAAGGCTCAAACCTATATCAATCTTTACCAATACTACACATACCTATTATACATTCACGTTTTTAGATTGTCTCCAGGAAACAATAGAAAGTCGAAAAATGTAACATTTCCGAATGAAGGAATACAACAAATTAGTAATTTACACGACATATTCTTCCCCAAATTAATCATAAGATATCTTTCATCTCATCTCGTAGATCGGAAAAATGTCCAAAAATCCTTATTACAATTTTGCTTCAACCATATTTTAAATGTCCGAGGATAAGAAATAATGCAACAATTGAAGTGTATGAGTCCGATGTGACAAATTTAAACAGATCTGTATTCGAATCAACTATATAAGTTATATATATATAAATATACATTTTTTTTTATATATAAAAATCAGTTATAAATGCATTGTTTAATCAGTTATGTACAGGTTTCAAATCAAGCTACGTGGGTCGTCCAATCAGTTATGCACCATGATGGACGCGCCGTCCTCCTTGGGAACCTCGACAATTCGCATGGTGTTGGTGAACCCCGACCCGCGCTTCCAGCCGGTGATCAAGATGATGGTGTCTCCGGTGTTTAAGAATCCCCGTTCACGACCATATTTCAGACCCTTATTGATGCGACAATCCATATCTTGGAGCCAATCGGGCATAAGTTTTTCTGAGGCAAGCAAGAAGCAGACAGTGCAGGGAAGCATGCAAAGAGTGAAGAGAGGGAAAGAATTCATTAGAAGATGTAATGTAATGGAATGTAATGTAATGGAATGGTGAAAGAGCTAAGCAAGACAGGCCTCGAAATTACGGAACTTTTTTCGTGTACAATGTCATACAATGTGCTTTACGTCACAGCTGGAATGTTTTACCCATACGTGACTATCATACAATCATACTCACCTGAGTATCGTTCACAAATGACCATCTACTTGTTCATGAAATTGTACTAAAATGTTCCGTAATCTCGCGGTCCTGGACAGACATGGATTTTGTTTGTTTTGTTTGAATTGAGGTCGATATCAGCTTTTAATATTATTTCGCTCATATCAAAGCTTGTCAGTTTTATGGCAGAAAGAAACTTGCAAAAGCCATAGCACCAAGTGTTACAGGAAACCTGCTAGCACCAGCTGGCATTGGGACAGACATCGAGGCAGTGATTTGTTGTTTAACGTCGCAGTGGGAATCTTACACCCATACACGAGGGACAAATAACCAACTAGGATGATACAATTTATGATGAACAATGAACAAAATAAACTAGAGGCACTGTATATTTTGTTAATTTGAGAAAATGCTTGCTTTTGAAAATTTCAATTTCAATTTTCATAATATTTATAATCTGCTGAATATTTTATGACTACCGGTATGTTAATCTTGCTAGGTAAACATCATTAAAGTTTAAGGATACAAGCAGAGTTATTTCCTCTAATTTGGTAGTACATGTAAACATTAAGTTTTCACATAAATACTAAACAAGGCCATACTTTGTGCAATATAAATCTGGCAAACAGTGAACAGTTGATGTCGTCACAATGAAATATGGTTTAATGTGTTAAACTAGAAAGTATAGAATGCTGAAACTACGTAGTTATATATTGCATTCGTAAGCATTAATTAATGTTAATTTTAAGCAATTGCATTCATAAGCATTAATTAATGTTAATTTAAAGCAATGTAGTGTTACCATTTCACAAGTACAAGCAACAATTACAGTGTAACACACACGAGCAACAACACATTGAGGCACTTTCTGGAAAGCGTACAACCAGTGATGCTGGTAATTTGGATGCCAACCCTTTCCCATTGATATCTAACTGCAAGTGTTAGTATTATAATATAGTTCTCAATTTGTCAAATAGATTGTATCAACCAATATAGTTCATCAACCATTTGAGTTTAGTGTCTAGAAATATAGTCCATCTTTCAGATACGCAATATTGGATTTGATTTAACACAGACATACCTCAGTAGTTTTGTGGAAATTGCAACAAATATTTAAATAAATATAAATAGAAAATAGATTTTTTAAAGGATCAATTTAGATGTTATTTAGACAAAGCAATCCATCAACACTTAGTCTTTTGTTTTACTATACAGAGGACATATCAGCTTTCCGATAGCAAATTGAATAAAACAAAATGCATGGAAAACTGCTTCCTGGGTCCAAAATAAAATAAAATGTCCTAAAGAAATCAATAAATGTATGGTTACTTGAAATGCATACAAAAGTCATCAGAATTTTTTTTCGGCCATCACATAAATAAATGTATATTAACACAAATACAACACAAATTAACACGAATACACAATTAAGTTTAACACAAAAACACCATAAAGACTAAATCACACACAAATAATCACAATTACAATACAAATAACACAACACATACACAAATGAAGACGCTGAAAGGACAAATATCTAATTAAAATCAGATCTAAAAGTAATCCCGGGATAATTGGACAGCCACACATTCCAGGATCCAACATTAGAAAGTTATGCACCCTATCCTGGGTTACGTTCAATCAGTACAGGTCTCAGTAAGCCGCTTAACTAAACTGGTTCCATGCACAGTTCATAAGGCTCTTGAGACAGTGGCTAGTTTGGCAAGCCGCTTGCAGGCGCTTGTGTCTTTAAATGCACCCCAGGTTTTTTTGGGAGGGCAATAATTGGTATTATCTTACCTCACACACGAATGTCGGATTTTGATTGGCTGCTCGCGCGGGCAATTATTTTCAATGTTCCTCAATAAGTTTTGACTACAGTAGTTTTTCCTTATTGTTGCGCTACCCCTGAGCTTAGCACTTATCGTGAGCCAGGTTTAACGTCACAATGACCTATGACGTCACAATGAACAAAGCATCTAACCAGCATGTGTGAAAGATCGCCTAGCTGATAGTACCGAACTTTTGAAATATATTGGTTATGTGAATGAACATTGGTGTTCGGTAAGATAAATTTGTTGTCAACCGGTCCCTCGGGCAATATGGCTTGATGTACTGTCTATGTGGGTTTATGTACCCCTCGCCCTGCGGGCTCTGTACATAAACCCACATAGATGGTACATCAACCCATATACCCCTCGAGACCCGTCGACAACTTATACTGTTAGTTGCATAAAAAGGCCTATTTCACCCTGTTTTCTGCCATCACTCGTGTGATAACCGAAGTGGCGTAGATAACTTTGAATATACCACCAGGTCATATTATGGCTATACATTGGCCATAATATGCAAAATGAAGTTGATGTTCATATTAATAAAGACATCCAGGCCCAGGTTTCACGACAGTGTCTCAACTAGTTCGGAGCTCCTAACCCAAGTTATTAGAGCTCCTAACCCAAGTTATCACCTCGTAAACTGTTTCACAACGATGACGCAAGTCATAGCTCTTCTTAAACTGACATCGTTACTTATGAGGTGATAAACTGGGACATAAATTTAGGAGTTCCTAGCTTTATGCGTTATGAGGCTGTTGTGTAACAGGAGCCAGGATTTTAATGTTCATATTTTAGGTGATAATAGGTCGCTAACCAGTAGAGGTTCTTCGTACAATGTAGACATACTAATGTTTTATGCTACTGATGTCAGTTTTCTTTTGTAGACCTGCTAGAGACCGACAATGATATTGATATCATCGTGCATGTTCTATTGTTGAATTTTGGATGGAACAGTGGAATTAAAGGCATACAATCACACAAACTTACTTATTTATCAGAGAAGTTTACCTCAAAATAAACATTTAAATATTCAACTAGGTACACATACATATTTTATTCCTTATATCCTACTAGTTATTAATATCTTCAATTTTAATTAATTACATTATGAATTACTTTTCATAAATTTTAAAGTACCAGTAAATGAGAAACTAAAATATTTATCAGTGAAATGTGAAAACGATGAAGTCTTTTAGCTGTATAAAAACAGATATTATACATAATACATCTTGCATACATACCTTGTATCATCAATACCTCAAATTTAGTCAAAAGTGATTCCGAAAATATGTGACTGTATGCCTTTAAAACAGTTAGCAACACGCCAACTTTAACCATGGTCAACTTTCAAATGATAAGCCAACATTTGAAAGAAGTGTGTACATTCTATATACATACGGGTTTTTAATACTGGCCCTTCGTTGATCTTCGACTCACCATCGTAATGTATGGGGAAGATTCCTCTGTACAGATGGCTCTGCCGTGCGGTCTGGGCACTGCGAGTGATGGCCAGGATTGGGCAGCGTGGCCTGTAGGCGGACACCAGGTATGCAGATCTGAAAATAATAATAATAATAATAATAAAAACAATAATAACAACATTAATAATAATAATAATAATAATAATAAAAAATAAATGTAAATTAAAAAATAAAATAAAATAAACATTTTATAATAAACAAGGAAGAAAATAAAATAAACATTTTATAATAAACAAGGAAGAAAAAAATGGCACTGTGGATATCAATTAAGATTTGAATTGAGGAATGGACCCACCTGCCGGAGGTGGTGATGACAATGATGGCGGATGCCATGCAGGAGAAAGATGCCTCGACCGCCGCAATGGCGATGGTGTGGGTGGCGTCTGTGTAAGAGGGTGTGACCTTCTTGAGCTCGTCAAACACCTGGCTGTGGAACACCGCCGACTCCGCTTCTCTGCAGATCTGTCAACAACACGCCGCAAACTTACAGCTTTCTTGTATATCACGCCGATAGTGTATTGAAGGGCCGCGATCATATTCCTATACATCCGACGATTGTCTAATCCAGCAACTAATAGTGTATATCAATCCATTACCCAGTCTTTCCATGAATTATGCATATTATTCCTGCTGAATGTGCATGTATACACCCGTGAAATATAGGAAGGCGCGACTAGGATAAGTGTATTACCTCAGTGAATGCAAACAACCTCTTGAAGACCTTATCTACCAACAAGGATAAACAATGCATGCAAATAGTTTAATTATATTCAGAATAATCCTAATCTTTTCAAGGCAATATGAGGCTGAATGAGAAAAAATGTGGAACAACAACAGCGGATTTGATCTTTTCAAGGACTCTCGGTTACAAAATAATGTGTGAAGCCTGAAAGCTTTGGGGAACTCACTTGGTGCATAATCTGGACAGCCTCCAGTGGGTAGCTTCCCTTGGCGGTCTCTCCCGACAGCATGACGGCGTCCGCTCCGTCCAGAATAGCGTTGGCCACGTCGCCGGTCTCTGCACGTGTTGGCCGCGGCTTCTTAATCATGCTCTCCAGCATCTACGTCAACAGCAACAACAACCACCACTGTCATCTTTGCAATATTTTAATTAAAAACATTTTTTTTTAAAATTGGGGCTTAGAACCACTTTCAAATTTCTTTCACTTATATATCAGGGAAATATTGCTTTAGACACATGAACGAATTAATTTGTGCTTAACGTCGCAGTGGGGAACTGCAGCCGTACTGCGATACACTACAGCTTTGATATAAAATGCTGGAATGTATTATACTCATCTTGAAAGTAAATCAAGTTTTAACTCTATGATTGTCAACAAATAGACCAACAGGCAATACCTTCTAATGATAATAACTAACAGTTGCAAACACAGATGGGACATATAATTTAGAATATTTTATTGCAACTCAGTTTTGTTCACAAATCCCCATATATAACTTGAGCGTGAACATGAAAATCTTACTAAAAACATTTTATAATCTCAGGATTAGGTGTGTTTCACGAAAGGGGTTTATATTTACACCGGACGTAAATGACATAATACAATCAACGTAAATGACGTAATACAAGCAAACACGCATAATTTACGTTCCGCGTAAATATACATCCCTTTCGTGAAACACGCCCCAGTACCGAGCACACACCTGCGTCGCACATATAACTGGCTTTCCTGCTCGATTACATCGGCCAATCATCATCTTCTGGGCCAGGAAGACTTTCTCTGCGGGGATCTCAATGCCAAGGTCGCCACGGGCAACCATAATACCGTCCACCTCTTCCAGAATCTCGTCAAAGCTATGGAAGTGCAGTAAAATCATTTACTAGAGAAATGCTGACTTCAGCTCCACACTATTATTCTTGTAATGTATGTTTAGGATATAAATGCTACAGCTCACCAATGTGAATATATAGTCTCTGCCAAAGCCTAGATATGAAATGAAATACGAGACACACAAAATTTTAAAGTTTCTTAATCTATGGTCTTATTAAACTAAAATTAACTGTTTACAAATCAGCATCGTAATTTAACAATGTGCTTTATCTATGATGATCATCATCTATGATTTGTCCTATGAATTTTACGAGCTAGGTAATAACCTAGGCCGAGAACTCTGACCGTCAGATCACAGCGTGGGGCTGTATTGACAGCAGAGGGGAACCTCTATCAAAACCCAGGCATGCATTCGTGCACATGTAGGTATCATTTGATAAGAGTATCCATTTATCTATCTAAAATGCACTTACCGGTACTTCTAACTTTTCAACGTAGGATAATTACGAGTGACTCGAGAAGATGACGTGAGTATCAACAGCTAATCAACGTTAATTATTTTCAACACTAGCTATCAGCCAGCCAATCAGAGCACACTATACAAATGCCGTCACATTCCTTACAGCATCGTCCGGCTGAAGGCAGTGATCATACAGTCATATTTTTCAGTTACACCCAAAGCTCGAGATAAAATTTGCGACTACAGTACTAGTAATAGATTAATGCATTTAATTTTCGTATATTATACTGTATTCAAGACATTCGAGTTACTCCAATGTCACATTTGATTTAGTATAATTCTTGTGGACAGCCGACGACTTGAACATAAGTGATACACACGACCGTAAACTGCCCGCATATTTTATTAATTACATATGCGGTTTCACAACTGCCAGATTTAATATCTCTGCATATTTCTCAGATTTTCATGCGTAAATTACGCGGATACGCGCCTTATCTGGGCTACTGTACGCTGCTGGCACATTTGGCAAAGTGCGCACACCTCGGTTTTGATATAGGTTCCCCTCTGCCAACAATACAGACTCATGTTGTGGTACGACGGTCAGAGCTTCTCGGCCAAGGTAATAACATCTAATGACAATGTAAAACGTACTTTTGCACTCCCTGGTGGCTCTCTATCTTGGCCATAATCTTGATATTCTTTCCTTCCTCGCCTAGGATCTTTCTGATCTCCCTAACGCCCTCGCCACTTCGGATGAAGGATGCAAACACCATGTCTACCTGGAAGAACGATGGAAAGTCACTACAGTGTTCGAAATAATGAAAATAATGAGGGGGTCATTCTCCATAGGCCCAATGTTAAAGGTGGTAAAGCGACTTTAAACCCCAATACAAAAAAAATTTAAAAAAAATTAAAAAAATATATAAAAAGGTGGTAAAATCTGTGATTTTCAGGGGGTCACACAGATACCTTTAACATTGCAGATTTTCAAATGACCCCCCGGAC
>JAVCKZ010087231.1:0-12073 GCA_034780755.1 Lepetodrilus elevatus
CATAAAACGTCATGTGACGTCATAGTCTGAGTACGTTTTTGTGCTCAGAAAGTTTCGTAATCTCGGGGCCTGGTGTTTCAATGGACAAAGTTCTTCAAGAATATTCAGAATCACTGTCAGCATAGTTTGGTTTCAGTTATTACGTGTTTCTCTCGACACTTTTGAAAGATAAATCTTCCTAGGATTCCAATAAAGACGAGCCTGGTGAGATCAATCAGGAAATATTTAATAAATACAATAAGACTTAACGTTTGCTGTTCTGTAGTGTAATTATGCAGTTTTGTCCTGAACCTAAAGCACAAAGCTGCCATCCCTCAGATGGGGTAGAAAAACTGCTTGATATTAGTATTGACGTCATCACATCCAGTGCAATATCCCATGTGATGTCAACTGTGGTGAGATATCCATGTTTTATCACAGAATAATGAAGATATTAGTGAGCAGAACCTTTGATCTTCACCCTAAGCATGTTGGAAATGTGCACAAATTAAGCTCTATTTCCGCATATTCCTGTTTTATTGCATATCCTATGCACGATAAATTAAATGCTGATAAATTATTAATGGAATAAATAAGAAATAATGGTAGATAAAGTTACAATAAGTTTCCGCGTGCCTGTTCATGGTACAAGGAGACCCATATATTTCTGGTAGAAAATAGCTCTACATTAATGAGAAAGTGTCAAGATCAGATTCCACTAGATGCGTACAAGCATCTAGTAAGAATATAAACATATGGGTCTTCATTTATTTATATGCTTACTAGATATGTTAGAAAATGGCAATATCAATGAGAACTGCGCAGTGACCATGGTGACTAGACGTCACTAAGTATACAAATATTAGCCCACTAACGGTAATACAACAATTCCCAAAAGCCGGCGTGTGTGTCGACACCATATCACCTTATTACCCACCTATTTACTTGTAGTGTACAAACGTAATCGACTATAACAATATTTCCCCCCAAGTGATACTATATTCCATTGCCCATACATCTAGAGTGCCCCTCTATCTGAGCAACAAAAGGAGCTCAATTTCATGATTAACCTAGACCCCCACTCTGTAGCGAGTCATGAGTGATATTCCATTAGTAAATGCACGTTGGCAGCAACGATGGCTACTGCTGTGTTGTTTGATCCCGGTCTACCACCCCCCATCCTGCACCCCCCTTTCCCCTGCTGCGACAACCCAACATCAACGACGTCTCCGCGACGTACGTCCCTCTCCTCAAGGATTACTCGCAAAGACCAGTCTCATTCCATCATGGCGGTGTCGAGAGGTGAGATCAAACTAACACTTTCCTCGCACCCCGCTGTAATCCCGGGAAGTCCACAAAGAAGGAACATGCTCTAGTACCACACTTAGAGACCCAGATTCTGCCACCAATAATACGTCTAATGGAGGGGTATTTGTGATCGAAATCTGGAGGTTGTCGTTCCTTGTGACTTGCGTGTGGTAATGGATTTTCATATTATCTTATATCATTGTGTACTCTGCGTTATTGACTCGCATCCAGTAGGGATACATCAAGGAAATGCAAAATCCAAATTGTGATATGAAAAGCAAAATTATGAGAGCGGGCCTTTGTAATGTAATCTAAGCTCTAAGCACAATGTAGTAATCAAGCATCTAATCAGCCCTGTTATATGAGAAGAAGTAGCATTTTTAATTTGGAACATAACACCAGTTTATGCCATCTTGACATGTTCTGCCTACACGAAAGAAAAAGCAGAAGTTTTATTTGAATGTATGTCTTATATGAAATAAACAACTGCAATCAAACATCTTTTTTTTTAAATGACATAATATTGAACTGTAAACATATTTTCATTGCAAATAAAAAATGGAATATTTCTTACATAATTAAATCGGTCACTTTGAATTTGACTGTGAACTTCACACACATATATAAATAATTACAATAACATGATTGATATCATATTGATCTATATCTTTGCATGATGCTTGTAATGATAAGCATGGTATGTTATCCATATAAAGGATCCACCAAATGCCCATCCAATGCCCATCAAGTGTCAATCCAATGTCCTGCCAATGCCCTGCCAATGTCCTGCCAATGTCCTGCCAATGCACACCCAGTGTGTCTACCCAGTGTGTCTACCCAGTGTATCTATCCAGTGTGTCTACCCAGTGTGTCTACCCAGTGTGTCTACCCAGTGTTAACCAATGCCACAGTTATGATATTAACTTGCATTAAGTCTTCCGTTAGTAGGGAGTGACAGATTCAATATTACATCGTCATAGAACGTTTTTACTCAAATTCAAACATTAACCATCTTTATCCCAGTATCTAATGTAGATTCCTCACAGAACAGTAATTGTGACAAATCTGGCAGTGAGAAGGTTAAAACAGTCTCCTTTAAATTCAATATTAATAGAAAAAAAGATGGAAATTCAACTTGAACTTTCAGATTGTGCATGTGCATGATTTCACATAATAAATACTCTGAATGCGAACACAGAGGTGAATCCTCTGACAGGAAACATGTTATCTCACTCGGCAGGAGAGTTCGCTATTTAGACTCGTACCAGCATACAAAATTACAGTCTGTCTAAGACTGCCAATCTTTGAGTAGGGCCTTTCAGTTGTTTTTTCTCTATAGATATTTAAGAATCGATGAATTGTTAAAACACCGAGGAAATGTCATTTTGTACATTAATCTATGGATTTTCATTGGATCTAATGCTTTTGTACAAGGTCGTAAAGTTAGACGAGCAGAAATGTCATAAATTGTTTCGCTTCGTTCAATATTGCGATGCATTAATATACTACAGCCTTTACACAATACGATAATGGTCACACATAGACAAACATACAGGTACTATTCCGTGATTAAGCATACACCTAATGGTTTGTTTCACAGGAAATGGACAATATTCCACAAATGTCAACAAATCATCAAAAACTATCAAATAGTGAAAATAGATAATATTGCAGAAATGTAAACAAATTATCAAAAACCATCAAATAATCACTCAACATTTCATCAGTAAAATACTGGAATCATCAGGGGTAACTAGTAAACTGCAAATAAAAGGATAATACTATGAATAATTAATCATTTCTAATTAAACTTACTGCAATACCATAGCAATTATAACATAATAGAAGTCAATAACAAATAATGAAATACGACACTATCTCCGTCTCTACACACACATCCTTGTCGGACATCCAGAGAAGCACAATCTATAACTCTTAAACACAACACAGACACTACTTGAAGTCCTCCAAACCCAGGAACACAAAACATGCCAAGTTTGTCAAGATCATTTATATAAATGTATTTCTCTCTACAAAGCCTACCTAAAAAACACATTCCAAATTCAGTTTATAAAAGTTTTAAAACATCCAGACTGAATTTAGAAGAGTTCAACTGTTTGCGTGTTAATAAACATGCTTATGTATAGCCGGATAAATCAAAGGAACGACATCTTGAACAACTGTACACGATGTCTGACTGTACACCGCATGGAACTGCATTGCAGGCATTACAAGGAGATAAATCTACAAAACACATGCCTGTTATATCCGTGGCTTTAGTCATGTGAGGGCTCCATGGTATGAAGCCATCATAGCAAAACACATTTACTCTAAATAACTTGATCAAGTTTGCTTTATTTTCAACAATATATTGGGAATTTCCTTGTGTTGCCAAAATGAATAAATGAATCGTTCACCATAAATCAGTTTAATAAGCATCTAGTACATCACATGCAAGTTACACATGTTGCAAAGTTTATGTGTTATTAAGCTGATCTATGGTCAACCATTCAATATTTATATTTTCAGTGACTCAGTCTGTGTAGAATGATGCAGGGTCCAGGTAGAGTGTAGTCATATGAATATGTTATGTTTCTGAAGTGAGGGAGGGGAATAGAGAGTGAGGGGTGAACTATATATATATAGATAGAGAGAAATGGAGGAGAGAGAGAAAGAAATGGAGGGATGGAGGGATTGAGGTAGAGTGAGTTGCGGGAAGGGAGAGAGAGAGAGAGAAAAGAGAAAGAGAGAGAGGGAGAGAGAGAAAGAGATAGAAAGAGAGAGAGAAGAGAAAGAGAGAGAGAGAGAAGAGAAAGAGCGAGAGATAAGAGAGAGAGAGAGAGAGAGTTGAAGGGAGGGCTCTCACAACCATACAGACATAAAAATTAAATAAATAAAATAACAATACAGCTCAGTTGCTCACAACTATTCACAACCAGGTCATAACTGACACTGGTTCTTCCATAGCTATCATCAGGCTATCAAACCGGTGACTCTGGAAGAAGGTGACAGAATGCCTTTCTTAGGGATCTGTCCAATATGACTTCTTCAGAAACTAAAACCAAATAATGAAAACCATACGTCATTGGTCAGATGCAGCATTCCTCCCAATACAAGGAGATGTGGGGGGTCATCTTCACCAAGTAAGACCTTGCCCACAGGGTAAGAGTACACAGCAAGACTAATTTATTAATTGGGTTCACTATAAGGAGCACATTGACACCTCGGAGAAGCTAACAGTGGAGGCCATCTATCTTATGTGTAATGAATACATTTCTCATTTGGTTTGTTAAGAAAAAGCATCAGGAAGTTCACGTCATCATTGCTGTTGTGTGGCCTAGAAATATATGGATGATGTAGGCCTGGAAGAATGCACAAGGCATACAAGCATATGGATGATGTAGGCCTGGAAAGATGCACAAGGCATACAAGCATATGGATGACGTAGGCCTGGAAGGATGCACAAGGCATACGGATGATGTAGGTCTGGGCATCCTTTCTCAAAGATCTCATATATCCACTATGAGACCATAGCGCTCACGCAAGTGCATGGCTCCCATGTATTAGAGATGGCTACGAGTCCTTATGGTCTTGTAGCAGATATGAGAACTTTGAGAAATGATGCCCTGGAAGGATGCACAACGTCTTACCATCAGTATAGTTCAATCACATCTAGGAATAAACTCATTCAGAGTCTTGAAATAGCTGCATACAGGAAATTGTACATACAAAGCATTGAAAATGCCAAATAATGACTGAATTGTTTTACGTCATAGTGTGAATCTGAAATACCATATAAGCTAGTCTTTAATATCCTTTACGAGAATGAATATTCGAGAAGTTTGTGCCTCATGAGAATACGACCAGACAATGATGGCCTTTTATGATTATTGATCGTAAACACTACAAGCTTGTCACAGATCCATGTATACTGAACTACGTCACTACCTCCGACACATGCTAGCAGTTACCTCCGACTACACACTAGCAGTAGGATAACCTTGTAGGAGGAAGACTTCCAGTAGGTGAGAAGTCACCAGACTGGTCGCTGCTGAACACTATCACATTGACATTCCTCATAATGAGAGTCCTTGAAGACAAAAAAATGTAATGTTTCAAATGCACGCTGATTTTTGCATAATAAACTATGACATCATAAAGTGATGAACACATTGCATCGGCAGTGCTTTCAATAATCAAGTTATGAAGACAATGTTCTATGACGTTCTTGAAGGTCAAATCTGAGACTGTCAATATTAATATAATTAAACACAAGACCTCTAAATATTTCACCACTGTCACACTACAGCTATAGCTTCTCATGCTAATTGTCCCCAGGACTATATAAATACAAGGTAAAGTTGAAGACCTCTAAAACTGAGGTGAAGATGAAGGAACTTGACTTGGTCATCTTGACCATGTTGACCATGTTGACCAATTGAGCCAAATCTGCCCGGGTTTTCCTGGAAGCAACGATGACCTTCCCGAGCACCGAGCCGTACGACCTCCAGTTCCGCCTGAAGACTTAACCTCGACTACTCCAGCGCGATCCATCATGCAGCAGAGGATCAACAGAACCGGTCATTACTGCGAGTCCCATCGCTCGGAAACTTCAATCGCACTTTCACCATTCACAACCTATCATTTCAGATCAATAGCTGTCATGAATTTTGACATCTTTCACAAATTGCAGAAATTTAATATTTTAACTGACGTTTTGTACTCAATATATTTGAGATGTAACATAAGTTGTGTAATTGCAATGACATGACAGGAGTGACATGCAGTAAGAGTGAAGTGTCAAGTAAGGGTGTGCTTCCAGTACTGGGGATGACGTCAGTACACAACCATACCAGAGGAGGTGTGGAAATACTGTACATGTATTACCAACAAGTTCATTCTCAATATAGACTGAATTTGTTGCAATTAAAACATCTCACATCTCCATAAACATTAGTAATCATTAAACTAGAGAGCTGTGTAAGAAATACACTAAGCATGGAGGACCATTCATCAAACTCGTAATAAATAATCAAATTTAATCTGAAATCAAAATACAAGAATAACCTCATAGTAAATACACTACTTATATGCTCAACAAAATTAAATAAAGGCCACTCACCTCTTTTAACAGACACATTTATATTTATATTGTTGTAACAAATAAGAATGGCTAAAGGTCTAAGAATTCCATGCAGTCTTCAAGAACTTACAGACACATCAGAATAAGAATGGCATCAAATTCCCAAAATGTCATAGAAATCTTCCCACAAAAATATGTGCTTGTCCTTAATGTATATCGGTGAGTATATTAAATAAGTCAATATATGAATTACACAATTATTAATTTATTAATTAGCCTGTGGATAATTAGACCACTCCATTTAAGTGAGGTACTGAAATACAACTTGATGAATATTTACTAACTCCACCTACATGAACATGTCCATCTCCACCTACATGAACATTTACCATCTCCACCTACATGAACATGTCCATCTCCACCTACATGAACATTTACAATCTCCACCTACATGAACATTTACAATCTCCACCTACATGAACATGTCCATCTCCACCTACATGAACATGTCCATCTCCACCTACATGAACATTTACAATCTCCACCTACATGAACATGTCCATCTCCACCTACATGAACATGTCAATCTCCACCTACATGAACATGTCCATCTCTTCAGCCTTGACTCGACTCCCACAGGTGTTGGCTTTGTCTGTAATACAGCCACCATTATCTGACTGCCTGGGGAACTGTGGCCATTCTCTTGTTGTTTCAGAACAAGATACAGTATACACTGTACCAAGACTTCAGAATAAGCACAGACTGGTCCAAACTATGGCTACTGTGTTACTGTTAGAGAGGATCTCGGAGGCATAACTCTAGATAGTGACAACACTGTGATGCTTGGTGTTTTTAACGTTGGAGTTGGAGTATGACAGTATGTGTTTCTGGGGTTTAGTACTCGACAGTCTGGCAGTTACAGTACGATGGTCCAAGTTCACCAGCCATTGATTACTTACTATGGACACATTTTGAAGAAATGCGACTTCAAAATGATAAATACAAGTTTATTCCCAAACAGTTGTCTTACACATGCACATATACCCATGCATATGCACACACATACACACACACAGGCATTGAAACACACACTGGAGAAATCTGCTCAGATGGCAGCTGTCCATAGGAGAGTAGAGTGCAAGGCTGGACTCCGGACCTCTGTCTCTGTTTCAATGCCTGCTCCACATTCCATTATGGATGGATCCTCTCAGTTTCCCCTCTGGCGGACAGACCAGTATATCTCCCCATGGTGAAGAGATCAGAACAGTGTCTTAACCCTGTCATCACTCACTCACTGTGTGTGTAGCAATGACTCACTGAGGAGATTCTCCAGGAGATGATGACATATGCTACTTGTTCTGCATCTACAAACAAGCTTCTCCCATGCCATGTGCATCTGTCAATGGGTATTACATGCATGAAAGTTGTGACTTTCTCACCAAACTGGCATCCACAGTTGGTGGGGCTTAACAGTGCTGCATTCTGCAGAGATCAGGAACAGTAGGATATTGGCATTTATCACATATAACATAGTTTGGGAGTGCAATAAACCCATTCAATAAATATAAATATGTTCAGTATTGCCGATAGTGCAATATCGCTGGAGAGGTATGCGATAGGGATGGTGCTATGTTGGTGATTTCATGGATTTTCAGTCAGTTGATCTGGGGGTGTTGGGTTGAGAGGTGGGTAGAGGCTTGGTTTGTATATGGTATGGGTTTGTAGATTGGAGGTGAGGTGGGGCCGGAATGGATCAGAGATGGGTGAGGTGGTGGATTGAGAGATGGGTGGAGGTTTGGTTGACATAGGATATGGGCTTGTAGATTGGAGGTGAGGTGGGGCAGGAGTGGATCAGAGATGGGTGAGGTGGTGGATTGAGAGACGAATTTAATATGCTAGAAAAACTTTACAAATCAATCCCCAAAGTTATATTTACATACATATTACACACTGAGCATTTATCACCACACCTGGACAAATAACACACATATCGGCAAACAAAAACTATGCATTTCCCTATGTTTCTGTCAGTCTTTCTCTGTCTCTATCTCTCTCCTTCTTCATCATGTACTACCTTCACCTTGTAATGGAGATATTTTGTTTAAGTAGAACTTTTGAGATGTTATCATCAGCATGTCAAGGCTTGTAAACACCGACTAGATCAAGTTCTTCTTCAATGTGTATTGTGATAGGCTGTGGCTGGGGAACGACAGACCAGTTAGCATTACTGAAAACTCTCTTGTATTGAGGGTCTTTCTCAGCAACCACTATGTGAACAATTGTCTGGCATTCCTCTTTCCGTGGTTAGCACTGCATGCCCAGATACATATACTGCTTGCAATATTCATGTACTTCCAAACATTTCCATCTCTTGTGTTGCTCAGTGCTTTGTACAACTATCAACATTTTCTTGGAGATAAGTGTATGGTAAGACAAGTGAAGGTAAATATCTGGACCAAGGGTTTCATTTGTAATAGTAGGACAGTCAGTCTGCAGGCTCTATCACTCAAACTTATGGGGAAAAACATATATGAAAAAAAATAATAAAGTCTCTGATGAATAATATCTATATCTATATTGAGGAACAGTGTTAAAATAATAATATCTATATCTTATAAATATATAAAAATGTCATTCTCATTAAAACGTGATTATAATGAATATGTGATTCCAAAATACATTTTAATGATATTGTAATAAAACATATAACACCTTGATGCTCTTGATAGGAGATTCAGAATAATACTGAGAACATTATATTATATATTAAAATACTCCCAGTTTTATTGATGTACTGTGATTAGGCTTTTGTTAACCTAAGAAATGCCTTAAATGTTGGGTGGGTGATGAAAATGGATCCCGAAAATTTCATCTAGGTGGGTAAATGAGTGAATTATTGTTTCACCTCATAGCGAGAATCTTTCACCCATACGCAACGATTCTTCTAGGTACAAATGTACATGTATACAATTGCATTAGTCTTAGATGTGCACTGCTTTGTACAGCGCTTGCATTGGTCACTTGACCCATAGTAACAGTGAGTAGTACTCATAGTCGTCACCTGACCCACAGTAACAGCGAGTAGTACTCATAGTCGTCACCTGACCCACAGTAACAGTGAGTACCCAGTACTCATAGTCGTAAAGTCTACCTGAGTACATCGAGCAGACCATTTACTTCAACAGGGCGGCTAATTATTGTCTGGGTGGCCGCAGCAGCTTCCCTGTAAATCTGACTGACTGCCACATAAAACACAATCAGAGTTAATGCCATGCCGGACTCTCGCAAGGGATTGCAAGACTTATTGACAAGTGTGCATGTTAACCAATGTGCATGTTAACCAATCATATCCTCAGATTTGAAATATCGTCCCGGCTGTCTAGGACATCCGTGTTTCTCTGTCAAATGGATATTCCTTGACACCTTTTGAAGCAGTGATTGTGTATGAACCCGAATCACGCCAATTTCAACTCAATATGAAAACGACTAGGCTGATGAATGTTAGTCATTGATCCGGGGCACAGAGGCAACCTGTGTAAAAATACACTTGTGGATTCTCTGTAAATTAATTAATATCGAGCAGAGGTTGTGCTGGGTCGTGGAATTGTGACCATTCTGGGCCAACAACACACGAAAACACCAACAATGTAAATTAGCACATCTATATGATCCGATTGCACATCAAACAGACAGGAAATTGTGACCATTACTGTATTTAACTAATTTTCTAGAGAGGCTTCCGACAGGGTTCAGTATTAGTCTGTACTATTTCACTTTTGAAGTGGAAGAAAATATTAAGAATTCTTCACAAAATATAGATCACATCCACGAATGTGAAAATATGTACCAAACATTTGATACATATTAATACCTTCATATTAATCACTATAGAATATTATCTTATATGAGTGTTTAGACTAAAACTGTAGAAAGGTACGAATTGCTATCACTAATATGAAAAGTCATATTATCAATTTTGTATATTATCTTTAGGTGCTGCCAATATTTACAGTATTGTACATGTGATGTTTTATTGATAATATTTATTAATTGTATTTAGGCTTTTTGCAGTGTACAACAAATTTCCCCATGTCTAGGAAAACAAAGTTTTATTATTATTATTATTTTATTATTAATAATAATACTATTGTAACTATTAAACAAACACAAATAAATTCATATTTACGGTATTGAATAATTAAGAAAAATACATTAAAATGTACATTTGTGTATTTGCCTACATAACATCCTATTCTACATAACATAATATCATATACAATATGACAAATTCTCTAACAGGAGGAATATCACAAAAGTCAACCCAGCCAAAAAATAATAACCTTATAACAAAAGCAATAGAAAGACCACAAATTTATCAGATTAGAAACGTATATATATGGTATATAAGTCTTAATACCTCGGCAAATGCATGCCTTATTCCACTGGATGTAAGTCTAATCAGGATTGGCTACATGAAAGCGCCACCACATTGACAAATTACAGCCCGCGATGGCAAAATGCTGGCCATAACGCTACTGTGTTATTACCAATTCATTACTTGCCGGATCAAACGGATTAGCGTTGTCCTCGTGCGCCCAGCTAGCACTGACCAAGGTATTTTGCCAGCAGTTGACCACGCGTGCGTGCGTGCTCGAGGGGGAGATGGCGAGGGGGTGGGAGGGAGGGACGGACGGAGAGCGTCACGTGACATGGATGCCCGGCACCAATTACTGGTATTGTCACAGGCAGATCATATGACTCAATATCGATAAGGTTAATTTTTGACTTGTTAGTACAAGGTTCAAAAGCTTGTTTGTTCGTGATCATCCCAGTAATATACACTTGTAATGTCGGTATTGTATTATATATGTGATACTAGTAGCCGTGCCAGGTAACCATACAATGAGGTTAATTCTAGGTGAGAGAATATACAGATGTTGTACTGAACATGTAATGTGAGTGTCCGTATATAATGTATTCATGCATTTGAGTATTTTGGAATAACCCATTACTAGCAATTGTAACAATAAGTTGATATAATGTTTTTAATGCAATTAACCTTATCCCCGCTGGTTGCAACAAAAGATGCCCAATTGTTGATATATAGCAACAATTATGAATAAACCTGTACGGAAAGGTTAATGGTACGATATCACGAGGACTGGAATACCAAATTTTACTTTCAAGAAGTATATATACATATTAGGTATAAATGTTTTAATCTTTATCTGTATGTTCATGTCAAATAACCATATATAGATAACATTTAATGATTTCAGTTTGAAAATACCAGTACTGAAAATATATATTTTATGTTTCAGTGGCCAAGTATATGATTATTGTAATGAATCATCAGAAAGTTTTTTTGAAATATATTTTTAATTGTATATATGTAGTTTCTGAAATGCATTTGGTACATCTAGCTTGATACGTGTATGACTTATCACCCATCTCCAATCATGTTAGTACAGAAATATACAGAGGCATCACACTTATCTTCACTGTGAGTGTACAATAGGTATATAAAGAATCTCCACCGAGTGTCTTTTGATACCAATGTTATCCTACTCGTTGATAAAAGTAACCAACATCCTTGGCTTCGAGTGTCTTTTGATACCAATGTTATCCTACTCGTTGATACAAGTATCCAAAATCCGAGGCTTTGCCAAGGATTTTGGTTACTTTTATCAACGAGTAGGATAA
>JAVCKZ010087242.1:0-12071 GCA_034780755.1 Lepetodrilus elevatus
CATATAATACTAGTATACTAATGCCTTTACGTACATCGTAGCAACAGGTCAACACCACCTATTCACGTTTCCTCTTACACCGGGTAATGTACACAAGTTTAGTGTCAAGGACATAGGCATCGACCTCTTATTGTGAGAGCTTTATCACATTTGATTGAATCTCATATCTGTGTATGTGATGATACATCGAATAGCCACAATAATATACATGTATGTTTACATTATATATTTCACTTCAAGACAGCTGAATATCTTATGAATGTCAAGAGCGGAAGTCAGTCTAACCAAGTGAAAAATAATACGAATTAACAAATTCTGAGTAGAGCATAAATTAAAGTAAAACTGTCCTAAAGAAGACAGATATATAATGTACGTATCCGGATGTGATGTCACAACTTAGGTGACAGACAGACAGAAAGGTTTATTTACATCTCACTGATAAATGTATATTTATAGATATCTCTTGTACCACCGTAGCTGTGTGTTTTTTAGGATAAACTGTCTGTCTGTCCGTTTGTCTGACAAGAAGTCTGTAGGAGGTCATGAGAATATGAAATCCAGAGGGTTTTCCCCATTGTTCTCGTAACAATACTGCTTGTTGAGGAAAGAAAGTGCCACGCTAGGCTGCTTGTGTACAGAGAGGTAGGGGGGCAAGGGGGCAAAGGGTGGAGGGGGTCAATCCGGCTTGGTCACTTTCTCCTATCACAGCATGAAAGAACATGTATAGTATAACTATAGGCTGTGTATCAATGGCTTTTCGTGTCAATCGGCTGCGTCACAGGGTGTAGACATGCGTCACAAGTACCGTGGCCCACCCCACCCGTAGACATACCAACTTACACACATACACACTTACACCCACACACGAGCGCACACATGCACCACCACCTCAAACGAATACACGTTAACCTCACACACACAAACATTACACTCTCTCAAAAGAAACCAGACGCACACGTACGCGTACGTGTATACATATCTACATATTACGTACACATACTCCTAAAATTCTTCATATATACACAGACAAACATAATGTGATTCATTTGTGAAAATAAATGCCATCCAGATATGGTGACCACATTTCTTACTTAAAATAAAATCAATTAGTTATTATAGTTCAATGAACACTTGTTGCTTGCAGTTGTTTTATATACAACGTCATGTACCTAATATAGTTGAGCAAGTTGAAATATAGAACATAGAGAATTGAACATTGAATTCAACTGATTGAGGCCAGGTCAATCAAACAAATATTGTGAAATGTTGTAGTTGAGCAAATTGAAATATAGAACATAGAGAATTGAACATTGAATTCAACTGAGTGAGGCCAGGTCAATCAAACAAATATTTCCGACGCAACACACCCAACCCAAACTGACGCAGACCTCTCCCACTCACTAATATCCATGACCATTATTAATATTCTCTTTTTCTTAAAATAATTAATACGTTCTTTTCTTTTAACTCATATGTATTAAACTGCGTGATCGATGTGCATTAAAAGAGCAAGTGACACTGTACAATGTATTGGGTAATGCGTCATACTGTGACAGAAGCAGTACACTAGATGCAGTCAGACTCATAGCACGCACAACCCCAGTCCCGTAACATTTTACGACATCACATAATATTTAAACATAGGATAATGACCGCCTACACACGTCTACATCTCCTCACACCAGCCAGCCTGTTCCAATTAATCTACTTCACATTTTATTGCTTGGTACTTGTGAGATAAGAACCGTAAAATTCCAGATAGTTGGCCCTGTTTATACAATGTACAATTATGTCATATTTTACCATTTTAAATCGCATTATATGTCGATAATAAAATCAATAACAGTTTTTGGTGCAACAATTGTATATGCCCAATTATGATAGTATACAGGGGTTCATCAGGGGTCAATTCTTAGTCCTTTACTTTTTAATATTTTTATAAATGATGTACATGTATTTTACTGACTGGGTTAGTCCTCACTATATAGCTATGCGGATGATAACACACTGTCAATTTCTCATTGAGATCCTCACAAAGTTAGGTCTGTCCTCGAACAAGACTGCAACTCTGCAATGCAGTGGTTCGAGGACAACCAAATGAACGCAAACCCAGACAAATTTCAGGCTATATAAGCCTTGGGAATAAAGGCCTATCTACTATCGCTGTGACGTAAAACAATAATTCACTCACTACTATCACCTCTTTAAACGTTGGCACTAATGTAATATAATCACTTGTGATCCATTGTTGTTCTGCTCGGTGTAGATATTGACTACACTTGCTGACTTTTAACTCGCATATTTCTGAAATAGCAGTCAATTAGCAGTCCTAAAAATACTTAGTCAACATCTCAATGGGCAGGGGAAGCTTGTCATTTACAAGTCCATATATATCATCCAATGTTAACTATTGTCATATTGTTTGGCATTTTTGTAACACGTCCAGCACATCTAAAGTCGAAATAAAATCAAGAAAGTTCCCTAAGATTTGTTTTCGACGACTACAATAGCCCCCTTTCATGCGTTCTACATAAAGCTGGCACTAACATCCGACATATCGCTTAAAGATGGCAAGAGAGGTATTTAAAATTCTTAAACCAAATAGCCCCTTTCTATATTCAACATTTAATATTAAAAGATCGATCTACTTCCTAAGGCAAGATGTCACAGCAGAGTTACCCAAGGTTAAATACACTAAATTTGGACTTAATTCATTTGCATATCTGGAACAGTCTGCCGAATGACTTTCGGAAAGCCGAGAACTATAGCGACTTCTGCAGGCTGATCGGGAACTGGTCTGGCCCCGTAAATGCAATATGTGTTCTTGTGAACTAAAATTACCTTCTTGTTTTAACTTTTATCTTAATGTGTACTGGTTAATATGTATTGTTATCCATTTATATTGTTTTTATTTGTCGGAAACATAGCTCTACAGAGCTAACGTTTTTGTGTTATATATATATATATGAACATACATGAACATACATATGTATATAATCCATGGGTTTATATATACATATCCGACATTAAATAAAGCTTCTTCTTCTTCTGCTGCTGCAGTATATGCATTGCCCACATAATATTAATATCAATTATTCGAAATCAACGAAAGTGGTACTACTGAAAGGATTGTATACATATGTATGTTCATGTATGTTCATGTAGGCACATTTCCTGTAAATGGTCATGCCAGTGTCCCCTCTGTCAGTCTATCTGTTTGCCTGTCGGCCTATCTGTCTGTCATTCGTTCTGTCTGTTCCGTTTGTGTTCGTCTATTATCTGTCTCTGAGCTTACTATTCTAGACAGTAAGCAAAATTAGTTACATGAACTGTATATTGAACATTTTGCTTGATGTGTGTGTGTGTGTGTGTGTGCGTATGCGTGTGAGTGTGTGCATCTTTGCAACTTTACATCAACCCAACGATTCTTTTTTTTTATCTCAGATATCTGGTACACGGGAAATATCAGCAATAACAGCATCAACGACACGTTTACAGAAACCAGTATTTTACCGTCGACCACGTGGTGGCATGCTGCGACGACATGTGCTGTGGATGGCGGCCATCTTGTTGTTCGCCATCCGCCAGGGCGCATGTCCGGAAGTCCTGTCAATCAAATGAAAATAAATGTCTATTATTGGGTTGGTGCCGTGCAGAATTCAGCGTGGATATGGACATGTGAGGAATGCTATATGTCAACCAGTGTGATAGTAATTTATTAGTGTGTGTTTTTTTTATTAATTGGGGATTTGAGTCGAGATGTTCACAAGTGTTGTAGCTATAGAAATAAATATATCTACATATATTACAGACAGGTGTGTGTCTGGTAGAAATTAAATTTAGACTTTTCCAGATTTATCATAGAAACAAATTATCACAACTTTTAACGTTGCTTTATATATTTTATTTTAAGAAAGGAAGAATTATTAATAAACTTTCTACTTAATAGTTACCTAAATTAAATACACAAACTAATATCATGATATGAAATAATGTATAGAGACTACAGTTGATATAATACAAATAACATTATTATGTTTATATTATACAGATGATCAGTCGCCGTTGTATTCTTATATCGGAGACATTACCGTACCTCGTACTAAGATTATACATATAGACGGAAATTCAGCATCCAAGTGTTATCGCCATTGCTCTAAGTCTTATAATGACGTCCGCTCATTTGCATTAAAGGTGAGTTATGAATACACCAATTATCGTAATTTATTTTCCCTAAAAAAAATGTTTTTTAGGTTTATAATTGTTGATCCCTTGCTATGGTAGACATGCACGTAGCTAGGGGTGTTTTAATGTGGATTCGCCACTACTGTACTATGTTTATATTTTGTTTAAAAAATAAAGTTAGATAGGAAATTAATGTGGATGCGTCTGCAAATTATATAGACAGCTAAGCGCCTGTCCCCCGTTCCACGATAGTGTCCTAACTAGTTAGGAAGTCCTAACCCGAGTTATCACCTCCTAAATTGTTTCCCGACCATGTCACAAGTCATATTCATTCTTAAATCGTCATCTAACTTAGGAGGTGATAATTAAGCTGGGTCATAACTTTAGGAGCTCCAGACTTTAGGAGGCCATCGTGAAACGGGAGCCTGGTATATATATATGTTACAGTGAATGTGTATAATCAGGGAATATGTATATTCCCTGAAAATTTCTGTGAATGTGTATATTATCTGATGAGACCAGATAATATAAAAAGGCAATATTTGTATACACATTCACTGAACTCATATACGAAGTGACTAAAACGACATGTAGATAAAGATAGATGGATATTTTATGTAAGTGTCACTTTGTTTGAAAAAATACATACATACACATACATGTGTACATACATCCAACACAAAAACAGTGAATCTGTATATTATCTGGCATAATCATATATACAGATTCACTGAATATGCATATTCCCTGATTATACACATTATAATACATAAATACATACATACACATACATACATCCAACACAAAAACAGTGAATCTGTATATTATCTGGCATAATCATATATACAGATTCACTGAAATTTTCAGGGAATATACATATTCCCTGATTATACATATTCACTTAACATATATATATATCACGTTCATAGTTGACGAAATATATCATGATAGTATGATCAGTGGTGCATCAACAATATTGGAAATATCAAAAGCTTGAATAATCTAAAGACTTTTAACTCTATTATATACGTGTTGTAGGGAGATAACTGCTACTGTATCCGGAGAGAAATGTCTGCCTACATTACAACACGTCGGAGTGATCGGCAACTGAGATGTTCCGGAAACTACGACGAGATATGTGGTGATACTACAAAGGCGTCTCTGTATCGACGAGGTAACACTTGCATTATGTATAGTAACCTGAGTTGATATATCTAAGTTTATCCTCTAACACGAAGGGCCGGTGTTTTCTTAAACGTACGCCACTGGCCTTGGGATATTAGGGCTCTGCATAACCATTCTGCACGCGCCTGTAGGAAGTGGCGTACACCCAGTGTAATCGTAACCCTCTCTCTGCTAGATTAGGCACAGACACTATTATTTAGGCCACCGTCGGTTGTCTTTGGCATGGAGAGGGTTAAATCAAACCATAGCAATGGTGTAGTCTTTAGTTAAGGTTGGAGCTATTAGTAATACCGTCACGTAGGGGTATTTCAGTCCCGCGGTAACGTAAAACAAACATGGAACGTAATCTGCGACCACGGAATACAAATACGGTATGGTATTGACATCATCTAATTATTTGGGAAACGTTTGAACCCTTTCTCAAATTGTTTTCTCCAGGTTTGATAAAGATGGAAGCTCAGGAAGACGGACAGTGTGTCTACGTCCAAAAAGAAGGCAAGAATATCCTGAAGTTTTATCAAGAACATGACTGCAACGTTAAGAAGAGATCGGCATGCCATAGTGAGTTATAGCTTTTGCATTATTTCCCTACTTATTATTGTATTAACATTTCTTTAATCAGAGCTAGCCAAACACCATACAATTTCTATATTGATATTTTGATAAAATAACTGAAAACGTTTAATAATATTAGTATCTTTGTCGTGTAATATCAAAACACAGATGCCGTTTCTTTTTAAATTACGTTATTATATTATACGAATACGTCTACTAGATATATTCATAATATAACTGTGAAAATATTAAATTAATTTATATTAATTATTATTATCTATCATGTAATACCAACAATCCAAATGACTTTTCTTTTTTAAGTTACGTTATTATATTAAACGATTTTTTAAAAATTATTATTATTTATGATTATATTTTTCCTTTAGGAACTAGTTACAGGCCGAGAGGTTTTAGATGTCAGAAAAATGTGTGCGTTAAATATTTGTCTGAGACCTGGAACCAGTCTAACAGAACGTGCAGACTTCTGAAAGTGACCTCCACCACTATACAAGATTTGTACAAGGCAATACCAGGATATAACGTGTTCACCAGACAGTCCTATTGGATAGGCTTAAAGAGGAGGTACTCGTGGAGGTGGATTAACGGTAAGTGTGTACGACATCACCTGCCCATTCTATTCCAACAAGCCATTGGGAGATATCCTTGAAGCGTTATGTTTATAATTGTTGATCCCTTGCTATGGTAAAGAACACACCGGAAATCAACCTGACAAAGGAGCACATTGATCATAACTGCTTTCGCACTCTTCAGAAAGTGGATAACTAACGGGATGTATCTTAATAGTACGTGATATACTAACATACATATCGTTATAAGTATGAGATATATACTACGTGTATATTCTGTGGTGTATTTTATGTTACGGTTTACATTATAGCAGATGTCTGTGCATGTATTTTACGTTGCGGTTTACATTGTATTAGATGCCTGTGCATTCATTTTACGTTACGGTTTACATTGTAGCAGATGTCTGTGCATGTATTTTACGTTGCGATTTACATTGTATTAGATGCATGTGCATTCATTTTACGTTACGGTTTACATGATGGTATGTGCATGTATTTTACGTTACGCTTTACATATGTTAGATGTCTGTGCCGTTATTTTACGTTACGTTATTACATTTCATAACTCAAATGTATGTACGCAATTTGCGAGATATATATGTATATGTGAATTATGGAAATTATAGAGATATTATTTGTGTATGTGTATTTCAGGACAATCTGTGGACAAAGAATATCAACATAAATATGATACGAATGTTTGCCTGGCAGCCTACATCCACCAGTTCAGACCGTTATCTGTGGGTTATGTATGGTTACCTTGTGACGAAGAGCATCCCGCCCTCTGTGACACCGGTATGTATTCCGAAAGGCTTGCAATGCTTTACCATTGACGCATTACCGGTGTAATAGTTTAAAGCTACTCCATGTACAAGTTATCTTTATTGTATATTTTTCTCTTTTTTTTCATGAATAGAAGAATATATTTCGATATATATATATATATATATATATATATTAAATAATTTTAAAGGCGGATGGTGATATAAAACAGTTAGTGCATACTTAGATTGAAGAGATTGCATTAAATTCTATGCTATTATATATGACAATATGATTTTCACTGTTTACAGTACAGTCAATACAGACAACACAACACATGGCGGCAGGAGAACATACATCACGTACATGAATATTCATTACCTTTAATCATTATCGAATAATACAATACTGACTTATTTCCTTTAATTAATTATATCTACCTGTGACAGAAAAATGTGGAAAATAAAGAAATTATGAGAGAGAAAAATATACATATATAATTAATTGTGAGTGTAACGCGCTTGTAAGTAGGCAAAAGCCACACGTTTCAGAGAATGGGTAAATTGAAAGAACTGTTATTAATAATGTGTATATGTATATTTACTTAGGTTCAGTATTGTATCGGTCTACAACACCAGCATCAAACTCGTCTGAAATGACCTCTTCTCCAGCCGCACTTGCCGGTGACAATACAGGTACACTTGTTGCCATATATAGATATATAGATGCAATACTAGTATTGTGCAAATTGCGTCCAAATGTCAATAGAATATAGCGAATATAGAGCATTGCAAGGCAATCTAGTATGGTCGAAGAAGTATTTACTTTAAAATTTTGCTAGTCCATTTTATATTTTCATTTCGTATTTATATGCAAGTTAAAAGGCATGTGCCATTGAACTAATTACATGCCGAGATTTATGATTTATAATTTATTTCAAACTGTGTCTAAATTAGCTAGCTCTATCTAATACCGTCAAATTAACAATATATTTTGAACGAACTGAATGCATGCAAAGATGATCTATGATGCATGTAACAAAGGGATTTGCGTCACATATTTGATCAGTAACGTAATACATATATATTAACACACGTTTGGATATTTAGTTGACATGCAACTAGACTATTGTTTTAACTGGGAACGTAACAAAGGTCACATTTAACTATTTATTTTCTTACTGTTCAATTTTACCCTGTTTACTGATTATTAAAACTGTCGGGCGGGACGTAGCGCAATGGTAGAACGTTTGACTTCAGAACCAAAGACCTTGGCATCAATGTTCTCTAAAGTTACATTTCCGACGTCATCATGATAGGATGCGCTTTCTGCAGTTACCATCCTTGGTCAATCAGTACCAGCCGGTGCTCGCAGGTTTACTGCAACCTTCAACTCAACGGATGTTACATGTTTCCTCCTGCCCTAAACTGACAAGCTGTAATATTAGTGAAATAATCACAATTCAAGATAAAAGAAACATCTGTGTTTAATAAAATACATACCAAACACATTTCCATTACCTAGGTGCTTATGTTGGCGCCTTCTTGGCCTGTGTGATCATCCTCATCGTCATCGGGGCAGGAATTCTTCTGATGCGAAGGTCAGTGTTAATTGATTAGCTAAAAGATTGCCATTATTATTTATAGATGAAGCGTAACGAGAGCTATACCGGAAGTCATTATAATATATATTTAAATCAGTAAAATTGTCATTTAGAAACGTTACAATATTTAGGTTATCGTTTCACGAAGATGTCTTATCCACTATGAGACCCATAGCGCAATCGTCAGTTAACAATCCCCTAAAAGAGATAGCTACTAGGGCGATATGGTCTCGTAAGCAGGGTAAGATAGCTTGGTGAAACGATACCTTGAACAATAATGTCCACAGCCTGTAGATCAGGTATGGTAATACTCTCTATTGCTTTCATTTCAGAAATAGGAAATTTTGCTTTGCATTGGCAACGTCTCCTCCTAAAGGCAAACTGGGATATGTCAACAGTCTGGCTGAAAGCTGTACTGACGAGCACTACTATTCAACGCTGACTCGAGAAGTGTCAATACCAACAGCAGTTGTGAAGCCCACCATCCACACACCCCGCCTTCCGGTGTTCTACAAGAAATCGACGGACGAGTCCTTCAGTTTAAAACGTCACACGCCGAGTTCTAAAACAATTATTCCCGATCCGTATTACTCAGTACCCCCCGCGATGACAGACTGTACAGACAATTACTACTCTAATCCGCCAATAGAAACAGGTGCCCCGCCTATGGGCGTGGCCAAGCCATACAACCGTACTGAGACGACGTCCGGTGTTTATGATGTTGCTGGTGGTAGTGCTGGAGTTGATGGAGCACGCGTAGCCATGTACCATCATATTTCTCCCACAGAAAGTAGTCGTACGTGTGATAAGGGAGAGCACGATACAACGAACTGTGAAGTTACGGACGTTAAATACAATCCGGTTTGCGAAGATAAGCGAAATGCAAGTGACACTTCATCCGGTTTAAGTACTCCGACACAACAATCCGACAAATGCAATACCACAGAAGTGTGTTCTACTGATCCTAAAAGGGCTAACACTCAGGAGATATATAGCCTGGCCGGGCATGCAGAGGGCTTAACCACCGATATTGACCAGCATTCTGATTGTCATCCTCAAAAGTGTTCTAGCATCCCAAAACCTGAATCTGGACATGATTGCAAAGCATCTGGTACCAAAGACAGGAATGTTACAAGTGAATACACCGAAGCATACTATCAACCAGCTCATCTCTACACAACCCTGATAGAAGGAACCGATGAACCGTACACGAGTCTGTCGTCCACTTCCGGTACAGCTGAAGCACGGGACTCTGAAGCATCTGCTGAAACAACGGCTTCAGATTTCAAAGGAGCTTCTGAGGGAAGAAGCAAAAGAACTGATAATGGTAAAGCATCGGGAGATGTTTCTGAGGATGTTCTGAACCACTGGTCCAATGTTGCAACTGCTGCTGCCAGTACAGCTTTAGGGGTGAAGCCATACAGTGTCGCAGCACTTCCGGAGAACCAAGCTTCCAAGTCTGCTGATGCTCGTCCTCAAGCAGATGCTCGTGTACAAACTAAACACACAGATCATCATTCGCAATCGGGACCACTGCAAGATAAAGACAATTACTACAACATTGACCGCAGTTCCCATTGTGATGATGATCATATATACAGTGAAGCGAACAATGATGTGTCAGGAGATTGAATGTGTTCGCACCAATCTGCAATGCATTGGAACTGTGTCTCTTAATGAATGGTATGATTGCATGGTGGCTATTTACTAATACTGCACATATGTCATACCGGTATATGGATTCCACCAGCCAGCAATGTTACTGTTGTTAATTAGTTTAATGTCGAATTAATATTACATTACGATACATGTCATTTGCATCGTGTTGGTGAATTTTATAGGAAACAATGATCATAACAGAGTAAAATCGATCATTTTTTATATTTGTATGAATAAATAAAATTATGTTGCATCTCATTTATCTCTAATTACTCCGGTTTTATATGCACAACATTATATAGCATAACATAGTCAATAAGTAAAGACATCTTCTATGTGTTGTCAATACAACTCGGCACGGCAACAATAGCAGAGTACAGAATAGAAGTTGCATATAATATTCGATCCTAGAGATTTGAGATTTGTACATAACGATCGTTTTAAATTCCTTATTTACGAATATAATTTATTGTTTTGAATTTCCCATCATATCCCGGGAACAGAATGGATCCTAAAGGCATACCATTGCCGATTTCGAGGATCACTTTGGGACTAATTTTGTGTTGAAAAATAATCATAGTACTGGGAATATCGTAAATCCATGAATAGTAGCCTGCCTAAGGCTTGAGGTAGTGTCTCAATGTGTCTCGAAGGCCTGTCATGAATAGATGCCTTCTTGAATAAAAGCCTGTATTGAATAGTAGCCTGCATTGATTAGAGGCTGTGTCTCAGAGTGTCATTAAGGCCTGTCTTGATCATGAATAGTAGCCTGCATTGATTAGAGGCTGTGTCTCAGAGTGTCATGAAGGCCTGTCTTGATCATGAATAGTAGCCTGTCTTGAATAGACGGATCCTTCGTGTATGAGCCTACACGAAATATGGGCTTTTGTATATGAGTGCTATATGATTGCATTGTCTATGGAGTGAACAAGTCGATTTGAAGTGAAACTTTCATTTCCAAAGTGTTCTTGAAATAAATAGAAGCTTGCTTTGTATAGGGTCCGTATTCTCGCAACTACGTAAGTCCTATAAGAAGTTCGTAAGTATTAAGAATTTGCCTAACTGGTTTTCTGATTATGTTACTTTTTAAACAGTTTTTTTTCTAGCTAAGACGTTTAGAGAAATTGCGAAATTAATAGAAACCCTGACGTGTATACAGTTTTACAGCATATTAATCCCTGAAACACATTGTCATTGTCTGCATCACATCCATCAAATACATACCCTGGATAATAGCATTGTATAGATCTCCGATCAGTGGTTAGTCATGGAGCGATATTACAGAGAGGTAATGGACAGATTTCTAATGCTAAAGCGGAGCAACCGTATTTTAAACACTATACATGTCTGTATCTTGTCTATTAATTAAAGTGTTTACTGATCAAGTAACCAATAGCTTGTTTTCATCACATTCCTGATTTGCCATAGTGAATGTCTTACATCCAGTCTATATACGAAAGAGAGAGAGAGAGAGAGAGACACACACACACACACACACACACACACACACACACACACACACACACACACACACA
>JAVCKZ010087253.1:0-12070 GCA_034780755.1 Lepetodrilus elevatus
ATTCACCTAGATAGTATTTTGAAAAATGAATGAAGGAATGTTTTACATCACAGCGGGAATATCTCACCCATAGTCGACAAAGAACATCTTCCAAAATGTTAAAAATCAATTTAATATTTTCATTATAACTTAATCTCTATGCATTAGTTTTACGAAATGTTTGAATTTCATTATTACAGAAATTAACATTTTAAATGGACATGGACAAGAAAAAAATAATAATTGCGTTTGAATGGGTAAAAAAAACTTGCACTAGTCAACACGACACAATAAAATAAAAATCACGTTCATTCCATTTCAACAGCAAGACACAACATTGTACCGATCAACTTTCATGCGATGGAAATAAAACATTTTGACAAATTTACTCCGGGCCATCAAACTGACCAAACTGACTTCATGCAGGAATCATGCCTACTCAGACCACAATACACAGTCTATTTAACCCTCTCCACACCGGAGGCAACCACAGCTGCCCAAATAAGCTGTGTCTGTGTCTAATACAGCAGGGAGAAGGTTAAAGCACCTTTCTCTGGGACACCAATGCACCCATCCAAATTGGATGCCTCAAGAGTGTCTCAGAGATTTATATTGCTATAAAAGTGTGTAGACGTGATGTAAATGTGCCTTGAAGAACTCTCCTACTGAATGGCTGTTTGTTATGGAGTCGCAGAACTGAATGGCCGGCCAGAATAATAGTCTGCACTCCCGGAGACAGATATCTTGCAATTGTATATATGGTAAACAATAAGCTATTTATCACAGACGCCAGATTTGGATGGAAACACTATTAAATTGATCCTGTGTTGGAGAAAAAGATCTATAACATTTATTTTGCCGTATGTATTTCCCCAAAGAGAAACTACGATGTTTGTATTTATTTTTGAAAGAATAATATTTTTGGAAATACAGAAAATGTAGGATAGTTTAATTTCAATTTTTATGAAATACGGTACACAAATATTAAAATAGGCCATGATGTATTCCATCCAGGCTTTGGCAAGGAAATAGATTCTGTTGTCTGACAATGTTTTGGCGAGGAGTGATAGAGTTATTGTTTCATATCTCGGTGAGAATCTTTCACACATACACAATGTTTTGGTACAGATGTGACTATAGACAGAAATATTATTTTCTGAACTAAATTAAATTATCTTTTAATTTCAATTTGTATGAAATAAAAACAATATCCAAGAAAACATTAGTTATCCTATTCTACTTCTAGTTGACCATAGCAATACTAATGACTGCTATCTGACAATGTTTGGGTACAAATGTGATTAGAAAAAAGAAAAAGAAATTCTCAAGTAAGTTCTCATTAATTTTCAATTTGCGTGAAATACAAAAAAACTATCCAATAAGACTAGATTCATTCCATTCTACTAATAGCTTTGGCAAAATAAATATGAATTCTGCTATCTGACAATGTTTTGGTATGGATGTGATTATATTATAAAGAAAGTTCTCATTAATTTTCAATTTGTATTAAATACAAAAAGAAATATATCCAATAAGACTAGATTCATTCCATTCTACTAATATAGATTTGGCAAGAAGATGAATTCTGTTATCTGACAATATTTAGACACAGGTGTGGCTATGTTGAGGGTCAACCATACATCTCCGCCAAGAAGACATCACTTTCTTAGCTGAATGCTCTTGCATAGACTGAATTAGCCATGAGCAGACAGCACCGTCCTGGATTGACTAATATATTGAACCCGTTCTGGACAGCCGATGTGACCCACGGGACCTCGCTGAGTGCTTGTCAGTGTCTGGTGAAGGGCACAGGGTATCCTTTCTCGAAGATCTCATATTCCACTATGAGACCATAGCGCTCTTGTAAGTCCACAATCCCCCTGTAGTAGATATCGCTATGAGAATCCTTATGGTCTCGTAGTAGATATGAGAGCTTCGAGAAACGATACCCAGAACAGTTGTAGCTACAATTGATTGTAAATCAAATTTTCGGAACCTGCTGCAAATTTTAATTCTGTTTGGATAAACCACTTTTATCACTACAATATATTTATTTAATGATATTCTAAAGTGTTGTGGTTATAACTGTTGATAACCCAGAACAGTATGCATCAGTTTAAACAGTTGCATTTTAGTTTTACAAATTGTGATGCATATCTTAAATATTCCAACAAGAAAGTTTACAACTTGTGACAAACTTATATAAAAATATCTTGTTTTACAAATTTGGACATATTTTAGAAATGTTCAATGAAGATTATGTTCAGGGAAAACTAGAGCCAAATCACATGACCTCAAAGATGTCCATACCCAAGCCAAAACATTATCAGATTCCAAAAACACCATCACAACCAAAGTGACTCCAAAGTCGCGAAATTGCCTTATATTCGCCCTAAACGATGTTTATTGTCGCAAAGTATCACGAGAGAACTGTTGACCTTTTCCCCCTTGGAATCGAGATTGTTAGTTAATATTGTATTATTTACCTCCATCACTGAAGAGCGGTAACAGACTCGGCACCCCCGACTGTGAACAGTGCCAGAACCATTTCGGCCCCATACACACCATTAATCTGGGGGATTTCCTGACTCCCAAAACTAATTCCGAGGGCATTCAAACAGTACTCGTGTTAATCACACATGTACGTATTGCCCTAATGGAGTAATCATTGATCAATTTGCGCTAATGGCGTTCGAAAAACCCTGGTCTTATCGGAATCCACACTTCCACGTGGTGAAAATTGTGTTAATCAAAAAATCAATTTCGGACACACCTACTCCTCAAATATATGGTCGTAATTCCTACGGGTCAAAATACAAATGAAGCTATCTGGTGAGGCAATAAACAGAGGGGAAGGAATAAATATGGTGTCAATGTTGACACGATTGTCGGGTTTTGGTATACCCCGGTAGAAGGAAGCTGTGTAAATCTAGGAATAATTGTTAGATAAATGTATTGGGTTGTTATCGGGCTGCCACATTCGTTCCTGGCATTAATATCACATTTTCAAAAGAACTGACCTAATTTATCATAGGATAAACATACCCTCAATTGTCTTAAACATACATATGATCCTTCAATTATTTATAACTACAGTATTACGTTTTTCATCAATATTAAGCTGAACTGAGGTGATTCAGTAATGGAAACGTGTAGATGACTTTGTAAACATATTCACAAATGACACTGTGCACAAATATCTTTCATAAATAGTTCTATTTGGTTAAATGACTACACCATTATGGAGATACTTCTTACCTAAACAAAAACTTCTTATTCCATACATATGCTTACTTAAATATTAGTTCATTTTCCAAAGCAATGTGTACAATATGTGAAATGTGCAAACAGTGAATTGGGAAACTCGTCCACTTTCATAACACTTCAACAAGCTATTGTCCATTAGAATATTGAATGCTTAGCAATAAAATGTCAAGTGTTGCATACAGTAAAATTAATTTTCTTGATGTCATACAGTATTGGTATTTCGACATTCTTTTTTGTGTCTTTTTTTGTGTGTTTATTTTTGTTTTGTATTGGGGTTTAAAGTCGATTTCTAGAATCTTTCACTAATATCACGACTTTCGATATGATTTTCAGCCCATGATTGACAAACCATAACTGGTATTATGAAGTTAAGCAACATTTGAGCTATATTGTTACTTTTCCCAAATAAATGTCTATTTGCTGCTAACTCTGGAAATGTAGCTTTCAACATGCGATACATTTTGAGGCAAATTTCAAACTCATTTTGGAAAAATAATAAAATATTCAAATAAAATCAAGATCACTGATGAATCATCCGTGGAAACATTTACACAGCTTTAGCTTAAAATGGAATTAATGAACTACCAAACAAAATATATTTCAATCTTGTATGCAACACTGATAAAGCACATACTCTAAAGTGCATTTAGCAGAGAAAGATAACTGATTTACCTTTACATCGCTTAGAAGATCTACATTGTTAAGCTAATTAGGAAACAAAAATGTTATCAAGACATAAAAAGACATAGATTATGAGATAATCGATAGCTTGAACCAGAAATTTGTATGTTGAAGTGACCATTCACCATTATCTAAACTATTTCTCCACAATTGTCTGTACCATACTGATGAACACAGAGCTAAAATACTAACAGTAATTGTATAATCAAGCAAACTTTAAATCCACTAATAATTAAAAGTTATTAATATTATTCAATGCATTATTAATTGTCCAATAAAAACATTTCTTAGCTGAAAAGTTCTAAAACAAAAATATCATAAAATTAAATCCAAGAACTTTTGAATTTTGACAACAGTGACGACAATGGATAACAGGGTGACGTCTGGTGATTCATGGATGTAACACATAAACAATGATGAACAACTTGCCATTGATCAACATACAAAGCCGTCAAACAAGAGATAAAGTGTTGACAAAAGTGATGTCACAATGACCAGGGGTAGGTCAAGAAATAAACGATTTTCATTAAATAAATAAATGTTTTGGTAAACTACCTGATATTTTTCACCAAAATGTAACGTTCCCATTGTCTGAAGATGAATGCAACACATGTATGAAAATAAGCAACAATGCCTACAGTGATGGAAACTGGACTTCAACGGGACTGCAGCAGCAACATATTAGCAAAATAAAGCCAATCATGTTGTGTGGCCAACTATGACAGTCAAACACTGAACATGGCAACAGACAAAATGTGAAAATTCATTCAAAATATCGATAGAAAACACGTAAAATAATAACTGCAATTAAACAAAATTAATCAATTGAATATTTCACTGTGACATTTAATATTTATTCTGTAAATCATACTAAATGATACTTAATCTAGCTGGAACATGCAGACATTTTAAAGAATACAAACCATGAAGATTTAGACATACGCAATATTGGAATGGTTTAAAATTCATAGCTTTAATTCTTTAATTCTAGTAATAATGTGTACAGTAAACATCTATATTTAATATCATAGTGGGTAGTTTTCTGATATATAACATTATTTGCTTGGTTTTGACATACAATAGTAAATATTAAGTACAGCTGTAGGTACCGTATGTGTGTTATTTATAACATATTCAAATTACAAAATTTCAATAACTATGGCACACAATTAATGAAAGTTTGATAAACAATTTGTGCCTAAGATTCATAAAGAAATTGTGAATAGTTGACATTACTCACTAGTACTACTAATAATAATCATGCAAAAGATAACCTGATCATGTAAAAACCTCATTGTAATTACGTACGGTACTAGCGCCAAATGCAATATGGTAGTTTAATAACAATTTCTCTTTAAAAATGGAATTAATAAAATTTACTATAGCACATTTCTGAAATATATTGAAAAGTCAAAAGTAAACAGCCAAGATTAATAACATTAACAGTAGCTTTCATGAAGAAAGTACATGCATAATTTCAGAGATCGGAAAAAGACAATACCAAAATCAATATTAAATATATATATTCAAATTAATTACAAACTTGGCTGCAGGTATGCTTTTAAAAATTGATAGCCAATTCCATGCTAATATCAAAGAGTAATTAAAGTCGACAACAACATCACACAAGCATAGAGTACAATAGACATTTCCATGTAAAAAAATAATAATAATAAAGAATGATAATTAGATAACATTTCAGTGTTTCCGTCTATGGCAACACAAACAGGTTTGGGAAATTAAAAAAATTTAAATCGCAAAAGGTTCATGTGATTGAAGATGACGGAATCGATAGCCTAGGATATTTGACTGGCTGAACTAAAGGGGCTTTCCGTTAAAAATTGTCCGCTCTTTTAGGGGACATTAAGGACAAACAGGAAGACGAGTTCCACAACAATGATGGCCACACGAAATGAACTTGCTTTTATCGGAGAATTACAACAGAGTGTTAACGGGGAAATCCATATCTTACGAAATTGGTCTTTTAGCAGAACATTAGCACATTCGATTTACACACATGAACATCCAAGGAACATATGCTTTGCTGTAGTGAATAACACTTCCTAGGTATAACAAAAATGTTTCTTAATAAAAAAATTCCAAACACAAATATTGTGCAATACAATTGAGCAATATGATAGTATTTAGAAGTAAAGTTGTTCCCTTAACCCTCTCTATGCTGAAGGCAACTGGAGATGCCCTAAAGAAAAGTGTCTGTGCCTAATCCAGCAGAGGCTGGATTACCTTCATTTTATCATTATTTTGAAACAATTTAGATTTAATTTATTGTTATTTTTTCTTTTTCTTTCACTGAACCATCATTTATATGGTCACATTGAACATTGAACTATTTATATTTTTCTATACTTGATTTTGTCACATTGAACTACAAATATTTATATTTTTCTATACTTGATTTTGTCACATTGAACTACAAATACTTGATTTTTTACTACAAATACATCTCAGTAATCCCAGTGTAATCTGTCTACGTAGTTGTTAGATGTTTATGTTCTCTCTACCTACAAAGTACGGTACACTGCAAATTCTTAATCTTCCACTAGGGAAGATTAGGTCTGATGAAGAGCAAAGGATGGTAAAGAGAATTTTCTCATCATAGCTCAGAGATTGGATCCATCTCAAAAACAACTTCGGGAAATAGAAAACTGTCCTGCAGCAAAGGTTAATACGCTTTTGACATGGTAAAATAGTAATACACATCCTCTGATAAGATTACATAGTAATTACTTGATGTAAAAAAAATACATAGCAATGACCATTTTATCATGAAGAGTTTCATCATAAAGAGATAAAAATATAAAGAGCAAGTAATTAAATACAAGAAACCGTAGATGAATATATTTTTGGATTAATTTTATTATTTTTTATTTTTATTTTCAGAATCTCCCACTAAATCTGCATTACTCTCTTGTTTTCATTCCCATCCTTAAAATAATAGCAATTAACATAATAAACACATCAAAATACGCATATAACGTACTCACTGGGATTGGCTAGTTTTGTCCGTTATATGCGAAGTCTGTTATACGCATACCGGTATGCTGCAGGGTTTCTCCGAACACGCAATCCTGCGTCCCATACGCAAAAATTGCAAGTTTAGACGCACTTTATTAATAAAAAATGTTGATAAGTATATCAATATGCGTCCCCGGGACTCTAAAAAATGTAAACCTAAGTGGAACCCTGTGCTGTAATTAGCGTTAATCGGGACCGGGACTTCAGATTCAGTACGTTATAGGCGAGTGTTCGGTTTAAACGAGGCCGTTATATGCGAGGTCTACTGTAATTACAATAGTTGCCTGGAAATTATTGATTAACAAATGCAGCAACATAAGAAATGTGGATGAATTTCATAATACCTACCGTAAACAGATACAATTTGTCAGAAAAAAAAGTTAGGAATAATTATGTCCTCCAATTCGCATAGTCAATCGCACGTGACAAATGATGATACCAATTCGGGATTTACTACAACTCTTAATGCATGGCCAGAATACCAAATGACTGCCCCCTCAGCAATATACACTAAATTGTAACAAAAGTCTGCGAAAATAATTAGACAGCAATAGCTGTTGGCCAGGACGCCAAAATAAAACATTTCTCACATCTTGACCAAAATAAACCTGAGTAAATTATTCCTTTTGGTTAGGAGATATTAAATTGCCGGCGGCAGGTTTTTTGCTCATCAAAGTGAGTGAGTAAGGAAGTTGGTGAATTTGATTTTTATGTCGTTTCAACGAAAGTTGGTGAATTATTCCTTTTGGTTAAAAGATAGAAAATTGATGAAGGCAAGTCTTAATAACAGTGACTTTGTGAGAAAATAGGTAAATATGATTTTCTATGGAAGTTGGTGAATTTGGCTTAGTTGTTTCTACAGAATTCCATATATGCAGCAGTATCAACTTGGCAAAACATGCATTATGAAAAAACACAATTGATCTCATACAATATCAGGCACATAGATAGGGACATTTTAATGTGGATTTGCCAGTATTATAACTGTACTACGGTATGTTTATGTTTTTGCTTAAAAAATAAAATTAACTAGGAAATTGATGTGGATGTGTCTGCATTTCTGCAGTATAGACAGCTATACGTGCCTGAATACCATACTATTTTTCCCTCAAAAATTCATAAACCCTATGATTTTTAAAGTTGTGAAAGTACCGTAAGCTTTGTACTCCGGCTAGGCACGACATGTATTATTCATGTATCAGCTGTGGGAGTCAACAATAACGCTACACAAGTAGACAGATCAGTTAATTCACACGAAGTCCATGAATATCAGATGAGGACGTTGCCTGGAATTACTCTTTAATCACCCACCTGCCTTGCCAGAGTTTGGTAGAAACCTACATCTACTCTGGCTCGTATTTTAAAAGTTGCTTTTAGACGTTTCTATTTCACACACACTAATAATTAACAAATTAAGCTTTCGAGGGAGAGATCTGTGTTACTTTTGCGACTTACGAACGCCGACGAGCGAGACTTAATAAAGCGATACGATGTTAACCATTCTCCTCACATGGTACCCGCCCACTCCATTTACTGAATCTCGAGGACGTGACACTTCTCGCTGGATGACGGCAGAAACTTTACACTAATGTTCATCAATACGAATAATTGGAGCATTTATGACAGTCAGTGAGGATTGAGCTTTTAAATGGGAAAAGTGGGAGGAAAACCTGAAAAATCACCAGTGTTTCTCTTTTCAGTAATTGACTAAATCCAAATTTCTTAACCCTCTCCCTGCTGGATTAGGCACATACATTGTTCTTTAACCCTCTCCCTGCTGGATTAGGCACATGCATTGTTCTTTAACCCTCTCCCTGCTGGATTAGGCATCTCTGGTTGCCACCAGCATTGAGAGATTTAAACTACACAACTCCGACCTGAAGCACGAAATGTAGAGAATTGGTTACTATTATATTTACACGTGAGGGAGTAAATATTATTCCTCTTTCTTAAAATAACTTATGAATGCTTATTAAATGTAACTGGACAAATACTGATAATACTTGAAATCGATCTGACCAAGTAGACGAAACCATACGGAGGAAATCGAAAGTCCAAACATCACCCGTAATGCTCCAGTGGAAACGATAAGAATGGACACTCGTGAGAAATTGAATATCGAAATTGCACGACGAATCTTTCCGGGCATACAAACTTAAACAGTGTTCAGGAATAGTTAGCAGCGAGGCAACAAGATAACGCCAGATGAATATCCCGTCCCCTTCCGTCTCGAGTTGACTAGATTGACGTTAGATCAGATAGAAACGTTTACCCGTGAACTCGCACGACTGAAATGGAACTATTGGAAGTCTGTCAACATATCCATGTGTGTAGTCAGTCCGTCCATTTTTCAATTCAAATGATCACCCATGCTAAGTTGTTCCGTCTTCAACTCCCGGGACCAAATTTAGATATTTGCTTGTGAACTCAACACTATGTAATTATTGGCAGATTTTCTTCTTTGCACGGGGAGCGGGGAAATGGATATTTTCACAGAGCATGAAAAGGGCTGGCATTAGAACAGTGTTCTATATCAAACTGAGTACAAAATTGAAGTCTGGCACGAAGTGGCCATTTCCGTAAACCACGCAATTAAATGATAGAGCTAAGCTTTAATACTACGATGGCGTGCTCGCGGTATTGGCTGTTCTCAGTGCGTCCACTCCAAGTGTCAAAGGTTAATAGTTCTAATTGCAGTTTTAGTAAAGACACTGACTTGCCGTTAAAAAAATAAAACAAAAAATTGCTTGCTAATATTGTGGAATTTTAATATGGTGGTGACTATGCTGTGATGAATCGGCAAAATCACAAAGCGAATTAAATTGGACATTTTTCATTGTTCCGGGGATAGAAGTTCCCACTCGCCCGGCAGCCAGATCCATTTCTCCTAATGTTAAAGGTATCCTACGGGCTAGTAGAAATTTAATGTTTTGATATTTATATCATTATTCGGGGAAGTATGTTTCAAAGTTGAGTTATAACCTTGTTGTTCGTAAAAACAGTAGTCCTCATAGATCTCAATAGAGATAACGCAGTACTATAATTTTGTTCAATAGTATTCCCAAATAATTAAAAGGACATTTAGGTAATTACTTGATTTAATATCCAAATAAAGAACTATTTTCCAATTTAGAAATTGAATTACATTAACATCATTAAAATATTTTCTTTAGTATTTAGGTTGACAAAAAGTTTACCATTATCTTATTAGGGGGTTTAAAGTAACATGCACATTTTTTTTTTTTAAATTCCAAAACATTAAGCTGTTCATCACTGCACTCGTCGATACACATGGAAATTCACTTGTTTGTGTACATTGTTGATACAATCTCATGCTGGCTTAATATTGACAGTGAAAGCCATAGAATGAACTTGAGATTGGTTGATCTTAGAATTCAGAAACTAGGTCATGCAAATATTGACATGAAATCTACAAATTACAAACAATTGTTAGACAAACCATAGGTCAAGGACAACATAAAAAATTAGGACAAGACAATAGTAAAACAAACAAACGCAAAGACTTAGGACAACACAGTGATCAAAATACGACATCAATGTTGAAAACAAGACCAATGTTAATAAATAACCTAAAGGTGAAGGACAGTGAGAGGTCACAAGGTCAAGGACAGACAGCACAAGGTCAAGGACAACAGAATGGACTTACCGAGGCCTAAGAGAGAGCAGGGGGTAAATGTGAAGATGATGATATAGGTTTGATATAATTCATCGATCAAAATAATAATAATATTGTTTGTATATGACATCTACATGATTATAGAGGAAAGGTAAGGAAAGGAAAACCAAGTTATTTATGAACACATTATTAGCAACCCAAAATAATTGAATATTTATGTATAGATGTATAGAAAGTCAGATAAATGATTGGGAATAGAAATTCAATAATTTTATTACAAGACAAAAAAAGAAAAGTCAATAATAACTGCACATGAATGTGTAAATACCACATACTTATTATTATTTCAATTCCGCCAATTATAATAATCATTATCAAGTCTTCGGGAATTGAAAATTGTTCTCATAATAAATTCCCTGTCTAAAATCTTCCATTATTACCATGTACAGGTATGGCAATAGACAATTTAATTATTTTTTTTTATCTCAGGGCAACTAAATCAGCTGAAAATTGCCATGCCTATTACATGTATAAGACAATGGAACATACAATTGTTCTAGTGCAGCCTAACAGTGCATATAAGATCATGATTTCTTATGGCAATGATACCTTCAAAAGTACAAACCAATTGATTAAATTGACCACTTAGAAGATGTGTGTCCAAGGTTCCAGAACACATCCTTTCAAATCCGGCATAATTTGGAGACAGCACTCTCCCAGACTTATTCATGTTTTGATGGTAAATACGGTGATCAACGCTAACCATAATTCGGCGGCAATATCTCGTGAACCCTCACAAGAATCATGCACAGATTCTCATATCTAATAGTTCCAGTGACACAAGATGTCATAGAGTGCTTCCAAAAATAATCGGAGACCGTGGTTGGTATGACATTTCAAGGTGGTTCTTGTGTAAAGATAATTTGTTCTCTCAAAGTCTACCATTACCACTGTCCATTTAAGAGCATCTGAACATGAAACTGGACAGACACAATCAACTAGGAACGTGGTATCCCCCATTAAATGGCCACTTCATTGGGTTTTAATCAAAGTATATTTCAGGCCACCGAGTCGTCAACTCGTTTTCCATCACAAGCTGAATTAGCCTGTACTTAACTCTGTCGTAGCTCAATGAGTAGATCCAAAAATAATAATCTACACTTATTTTTGTAAATAAATTTGGATTACGGAATTCTGAAATATTTTGTAATTTCAAATTGCTCATTTTTGGAAAATAATAAGTCAAATTTATTCTCATGACAAAATTACAACTCGAATTTCATTGGTACTATTGCTAATGTTAGTTTGGCATGTTTGTTTAACCTTAAAAATCATTTTAGGAGTGAATAGTTGTGTTGAAGTAGGTGTAAATATGCAGGTTTAGATTTGTCTATATAGTCCAGTCGCTTAGCTCCAAAAAAAGCCATGTTTGTGCACTTTTGGAAACAAGCACCAAATTTGGCACATAGA
>JAVCKZ010087264.1:0-25525 GCA_034780755.1 Lepetodrilus elevatus
GCTCGTGACTTACTACATTAATATCACTCGTGAAAGATAATCGGTAATCTCTCGTACCTCGTGGGTTATTGTCTATGGATCATGAAAATATGTGAAAAATTGTTTATCATTTCTCAGTGTTTATCCCATAATGGTTATTCTATAATGGGATGGAACCCTGCAATAATTGTTCTCCACTTTAGAAAGGGCACTAGGACAAGACTCTGGGGGCTTCTCCTTTCTAACTGTTCTGTCTCTACTTTCTGTCTGTCACTGTGTGGTGTTGATCCTTGGTAACTGCGCATGCGTCGGACAGAAAGTACAGACAGAACAACTAGAAAGGAGCAGCCCGCTGGTTTCCATGAAGGCTGCATTATAACATACTTACTGATGCTTCTTATGTAGACTGATAATGTCATCAATTCCATCGTAACTTTAAATGACGTGCAATTATATAAATGTACACTTTGATGTCCTTTTGTAATATTCATTATTTCACCATGTGTCTAGTGCCCTTACCTGTCTTTAGCTAAACGTGCCATTAATAAACCTATTAATAATGCGTATCAATCTTGTACACAAGTCCATAGACATCTGGTATATGTCAAGCAGTCAATAAATATAATGATCATGACTGCCGCATTCTGAAACAGGCAATTTACTTTAACCGCAGATAATACGTCACTGTATATTATGCCCACCGGTTCATCTTCTTCACCAATTTTCAGATTAACCGAAAGCACATAGATTTTCATTAAAATTAATATCCCTGAGTTATGTGGTATGTTCGATAATTAAATTTATGACCATGACGTCCGTTATATTAGTTGTTACATTGTACCTGCAATTTATGCAATCTAATTAATATATAATCTTTGTTCGTTTTAACTAGTAATAGTAGCTGAAACGAACAAAGGTTTGTATTTTAATTATATTGAGATTAATGCCATAATGGAAGATTCAGTCAGTGGGTTGCATTAAAAGTACCCATTATCAGTTTTTGTCAGTTATCCACTGTTAAAATATATATTTGTTTCTTTGAAACGGATTTGTTTTCTCTCCATGTCATGGATTAAAAATAATGACCGGAATCTTTAGATATATTTTATGTGATCGTGAGAGTAATAGTGCATTTGGTATTCATTACATATACGTTTTACTGTGTTATGATGCATTAGTACCAGCGACTAACCTATCATCTATGATGAAGAACAAACGGAAGGACGAGTCTAGCTCCTCGTACATCTGCTGTTCATGCAGCACACATCACGGGAGATTTATCAGGTGTCAAGATTATGTCGCCGAGAATGCAGTACAAAACAACAACTGGAAATGGGAAAACAGATAGAGTCTGTGTTCATATACGAAGTCTTGACACCAAGATCGATTGAAAAAGCCACGCTAGACATCTCAGATCAACTATTAAGACATTAATCGCGATACAACATTGCAGAGGTAATGAGCCTCATAATCCCATTGTGGGCTAAAATACGTTTCCTGGTAACTATTTTATATCAACGAACCTTCTTCCGTTTAAAAAACCAAAATAAAAAAAAAATAAAAAAAGAAGCTGAAATCCATTACAGATGTGTCATTGGAGCCATGTGATATATTTAATTGATGTGAAGAGAAAGCACGTCTACTCCTTCACCGTAGAAATAAATGATCATACATCAAATAAGACGTTATTTCACTGAACGCGGAAGGCGACATAATCGTAGAAGGAGGCCAAATGAAAGTAATATCAACACAGTGACAGTCAGTACCTGGCAAATGTATCGTCTTCAGTCCGCACTGCATTACATCGCCAGAGTGAAACTGAAAGTGGGACTCCTAATGAGGGCAGGAAGAACACATAGCCTGGTAAAGACACCTCCAATCATAGAAGGTTACGGAGTCCGAAGAGGTGGCTGAGAAGCATTGAGAAATACCGGTACGTAAGATCAGAAGACACTGATGTCAGTGTCCAGTAGGATTGCGCTGCTCTTCTGAGGATTTCATGCAATATCTAGTGGTGTCAGAGCACACATGTCACATTCTCCTGTTACGACGTGTACTAACTTTGTTCAATGGTCACATCCTTGTTATATCACCCTACATGATGAGTAATGATTTACCATCTAACGTTGTGAGCATGTCCTTGTGCATAGAAGGATTTGTGCTATACATCCAGCACTTCTCAACTCTCTGGGGAGTATACAATCAACCTGCCGTTTCTTGCACTACGTTACATTTCCATTTCTTTCTACGTTAACCCTCTCCATGCTGGAGGCAACCGGAGATCTTCTAAAGAGCAGTGACTGCCTAATCCAGCAGGGAGAAGGTTAAGCAACTTCTTACTCTCGCTTCCTTCATTCATTGACTATTAATCAATCTAGACTCACTCACGCTACTCACTCACTCACTCACGCACTCACGCACTCACTCACTCACTCACTCACCCACTCACCCACTCACTCACTCACTCAATCACTCACCCACTCACTCACTCACTCACTCACGCACTCACTCAATCTCCAGATTGTCCTCCATCTCTATCTTGCTTCGTCTCGAAGTCTGTGATGCTGTGAGATTCAATACCGGATGTATAAGTAAACATATCCACCACCTTCAAAGACCCTGTGGGCACAGCGTGGTCCTATTGGCGCCCAGTCGCTACATTTGAAAATCTAATCTGCTACACATACACGCAAGCCAAATGTTGATGATAATATACGACGCCATCTAGTTAATAAATAGATGGTGTCATCACCGGGCCCGCGTCGGGATAGACGTTAACGTATTCGTCAATGAAGTAAATAATAATATACAGTTTTCTGGCCAATAAGAAATACAATGATTTGTCGCTCTGCTGGTAGGTCTGTTCGCGGTAACCTCATCCTGGGTTCCGGTCACGTGGTGTGCGGAGTATAGCGGAGCCACGTGACCGGAACCCAGGATGGCTGTAACCTACGTTTCAAGAAATGCTTGTTCCGGTACATTCGAATCAACCAAGCGACATTCACAGATATGCGCATATCTCCGATCCGGAATGTCACGAAGTTGTTTCGATTTGTTCCGGTTGTCCGAGCGTAAATCGAGGGTTTGACGTCACTTCCTGCTATAGTAAAAGCATGGCGTAAAGCTTTAATTGTCATGTTCCTTTCTAAGGTCCGTCCTGCAGTACGGCTTGATCATGAAACTCAAATGCACCAGCTCCTGCCGCGTGGTTGGCTTTGTCGTGGATGTTTACGGCCAGAATTACTTTACGGAATACATTGCGACAATTCGTGGCTTGTGGATAAACCCCAGCATTGTCATGATTTGATTTTAAAGTTTTATTTTAATATTTATGTCGCAAAATGTGGAATCATGTATCTCGTGGTAATATCCACTCTTTATGTACTCCCACCTCAATGTGTATTAGCTGTGATAATAGTTAAAAGAATCATGAAAGCGGATCTAAACATCAATTCCAAATCTAAAAAATAAAAAAAATTAAAAAAAATGAATACTAAATTATACATAGTTATTCTGCAAGCATCATCCTAAGTAACGACGGATTATTGTGCGTATCTAATACAAATTCTGTGCCATGAACTACTTAAGATCCATTCGGTCTTGAAATCATTAGGTCAAACGTAACTCTACTTCTGAAAACAAACGTAACAAGGTTATTAAGCCCCGAGTGTAATGAACTAATGTCAGCTGGGCTCTAGTCATCTTCAACCCTGCAATTAGTCTGGTTTGAATGCGGCTAATGAATCTCATGTTCACTAGATCAAATTCCTGCACACAAACGTGATTTTAATCTCAAATAGTACATTCTATCCTTGCAGCGTCAAAGTGAAGACCTGTAAGGACAATACTATTTGTATAGCTCATGTAAAGTTCTCGTACTTAAACACACGCATGCAGGTTTGAAGGAAACACATTAAACTGTGACGGTCTTAGACTGAGGGGGATTCGTGGCAGCCATCCCTGATCGGCATTCCGCCACAGAAGGAAGTGTTCATATCACCCAGTACTTCATTAGAACAGGAGACGTGATGCCTCCACGAGGTCGGGTATCTACTAATTGTGCATGCACGTCACAGATGTAGCACGGGCGAAAATAACGTTGCTGTTCCTTCGCTGATGCGTCTGTTTGTGAACAGAATATTAATATTAATCTAGCTGAAGGACGTAGTTTCAATTTCAGTGCATCACAGGCGAGCATCATCCCTGAACCAAGATTTTGAATATCAGCCCACTCATAATCATACTCAATAACATCACAATAGACGTCGAAGGTGGCGCATTTACTTTGCTAGCATAGATCTACCGCCATTCTCGGAGAATGTTTGAAGCTATTCAAGAGCTGATAATGACAGTATCGTTGTCTGTCCTGAGATTAATATCATAGAAGTGACTATGGTTCATAGAACCATGAATGTCAAAGTCATAAATGACCCAACATTCATTCCTTATTAACCTATTGCAGTACTCTTTCCGGTATCCAGTTCAGTCTAATGCAGTCACAGTATACATTTTGTTTCCTGCAAACCTACCTACATGCATATATGCCAATATTAAAGGGAGGAAATGCAGTAGGAACCATTTTGTAGCTTCACTTGACGTTTAACTTCATCAATCGTTCACAATCTTTTATAATTATTTACGCCCTTTGATTGTAAATTGGCTTGTTTTATTCATCCTTGTTTAAACTTGAATCAGAACACACTTTCCACGACGCTCTCGCGTCCAATAATAGGTCACCGTGATGACCATCACTGTCCACTAAGAGGCCAATGTGATGACCATCACTTTCCACTAAGAGGCCACTGTGATGACCATCATAGCTCCTTGTTTCCTGAGTGGACATTCTGGAGCTTACCCTGAAAGGCTGGTCGTATCTGATGATAGTATAATAGACCTACTGGCTTATCTTTTATAGGATGTAGTTGGCGACCCGTATATATGTGACATATCCCGATCCAGTTCTTTGCGATAGATAATCTGGAACCGAGATTCGGAATCTGAGTCCGAGTTGATGTTCTACTGAACGTTTTGTTCACATAGCCCCATGTGAAATTTGGGATTGAACATGAAGTTGTACTGTAAAGGTTTCGTAATCTCGGGGCCTAGTTTTGACATACATGAACGTATTTCATACCTGTGAATTGTGAATGTATGTCAGTATTTGATGTCACCTTTTCACGAAGCAATCGTATACCAAACATGACCATAGTATCGTTGTATTACACGAAACCAATTACGAGAGGAATAGGGTATCGTAGTGGACACACACACACACACCCACCCACGTGTGCGCGCACACACTCTCTCTCTCTCTCTCTCTCTCTCTCTCACACACACACACACACACGTGCGCGCGCACTCACACACACACACACACACAGAGGTGCACTATGTTCTCCCCTCTCCCTCACATACATATATATGCACTCTCTATCTCTCTTCCTTCCATTCTCTCTCTCTCACACACACACGTGCGCGCGCACTCACACACACACACACACACACACGCGCGCGCACACACACACACACACACACACACTACTTGTACTTCACCAGTGTTTTCTGCCGCCTGTCGACGCCAATATCACCCCTGCTCATTGAAAACAAAACTAAACGACGACCATGCAAGAGTCCAAATCTATAATCATCTGTTTATTTTCATTATATTACTCATGATATAATACACTGTACATACAACAGATGTGGTAGTTCTAATGTCAGCTCAATCGCTGCACACACTCTAATAAATAAAGAACAGACACACCCGTTGAAATCAAACGTACAAAATATACATATGGATCTCCAGCCTAGAGGCCTGCAAACTTGCTACAGTTGATGGATTGCGAGTCAATGACGGGGATGAACGGAAGAAGCCAAGACAATGAATTCTTGATCGATGGACATGTAATAAAAGTACCTAAGTACTGGACGTAGATGAGTGAACTCGGTATCCTATTAAAAACCATACAGGGACTACAATTTGAAACGGTGTGGTAAAATAAACTTGATATTTTTGCTCTTATTTTTATGTCGTTTCATTAATTCTAAATGGATTTCATGATATTCTGATTATTTTTCCATTATGCGCATTTTTCTTACCTTTTATACATGGTAAATATTGTTTAAAACGTTTCGGAAGCTTTACTCATGAATAACAATAGTTTGGTATTATTAAAGCGAAAATTAAGACGGTACTTGGATAAGTAATATTGTATTTATTTAAATCTGAAGGGAGATGCTATAAATCAATGGATGAGGGTATGCTTGTGAGATTACTTAATATAATCTTTACGTAAATGGCTTGAATACGTTTAACTAAATGTTTCTGGCTACTAGCGGCTATTGCATATCAATGTACACGTATGTACATATTTGCAAAACATAACGAATTGAGCAGGTATACAAATCCACAGGTTGAAATATGCCACACACAAACAAATCTCTATAATTATTTACAAATAAATTAGGAAACACACGTAATATATGCCTCAGTCTCCCTGATAACACACATCAAATCCATCGAAAAACACATATTTCCATCTCCTAAACCAGCCTTCCCAATTCCATAATGGTAGAATAAAATTTAATGAGGTCAACGATTGAAAATTGCAAATAAACTGGACAATGTCTTCACCAGTTGTGTGTCTTTCTTTATCCGGAAATAACAATAGCAAATACAGTACCAGTTAATTCCCCTGTACATGTATCCACACATTATGCTCAACTTCCTATACATGTATCCACACACTATGCTCAACTTATTAAAACATGTATATATACACAATATTCGTAATATCAATGAAAAGAGCACAAGCATAACACTGTACGAACCTCGCTAAGAAATATGACATATGTACAGTTACACATAATACTAAAACATCACAGTATGTAGCTAACTGAGAAACAACCCTATTCTCACTATGAATCATCCTCGGAACACAGGCTATTATATGACTACACATAGCTATTTAACGGAGGTTATCTGTAGTCATAATAGCCTGTGGTTCGAAGGATGACTATGACCCGGATAGATAGAAATTAAATGTACTGATATGTCTGTGGGGGGCTAAACATCGTGTTGATCAGCTGTGAATATATATTTACGGTTTTCACAAATATGAATTAAGAGTTTACACATTGAAAGTGAAATTTAAGTGCGAAACCATTGTTGATGATACTAAGCCTTAGCTAACTACATATAGATATCGCCTAGTACCAACTTACGATTGAAATAAAATTATTGTGTAACTCGACTGTCTTAAGTAGTAATGTACGTATGCGAAATTAGACTATGCTGTTCTCTTAAAAGAAATCTATATTTGTACATGTACATCATTGACCTATTTTCTCGGCCTGAGTGAATACATGTTCTGTTCTGTTCTGAGATCAAACTAAAATGAATGTCAGTCTTATTATGTATACATGTGTGCAATTCTTAAGACGAAGGAAGTTGAGATTCACAATAATTATATTTCAGTGGTAAAATTGTACTAGGCATTAGGCACAAATAAATTGTCATGAAGAGATTTCAGACGAATGTTAATCATACCAATAATGCCACATGAAGTTGCTCTCTATATATGTATATGCAATTAATGATTACATTTATTTGAATTAACGAAGGGATGCTATACAATAACGTATACGGAAGGTACGATGTTAATCTCTGATACGGACTAATAGGAATCTCCAGAATATGCTAGTTTGTACAGGAAGGCACGTTAACGGATCAACATTTGATCATGTGTATCCAGCCATTTTGATCATGCGGATCCAGCCGTTTTGATATGCACTCTTCGTGAGCATGTTTCATTGCAACAGTTTTCCCACAACGATTAGACGATCTCACACGTGCAGATCTACAGCAGATCACATGGAATCTATTAACTCTCTCAATGCTGAAGGCAACCGGAAATGCATTAAAGAACAGTGCCTGTGCATAATCCAGAACTGGCAGAAGGGAGAGAGTTAAAGGGTTAATGTGTGCTAGAAAAAAATGAAGTGATTTGACTTCGAATTTCGAGTTTATTTAACAGCTGCATAAACACTTCCATATGCATTTGATTTGGATGATATGGGAATCATTTATAATATTGGAAGTAATGTATATTAGGTTGCATTATATTATGAACGTGTTTTTTTTTAATTGAACAAAGACCCACACTCGATTATGGTTGATTATTGCTTTCCGTTATTATCTGATGGATGTATTTCTGCGTTGTGGTTTTCATAATAGAGGTATCGGATTGTCATCATGTGATATTTCAACTTTTGTATCATCGCTCTCGAGGTAGAGAGAGTGAGAGAGAAGCTGTGTATCGATTCGTCTTGCAATCTGACAGCTATTAGACAGCCAAATAAATTGTGAAACTTACTAAACTAATAGAATTCTTCCCTTAGTACGTTGTGCTCTGTATTAAAATATCGTAACATCCCTATATCGTGTTTGTGATATGGTCATTCATCCACTACTGCTTTGTACTATGCATGTAGGTTACAATTGATAATTAACTAAACATATATTAGTTGATATCATGGATGAAACTGGAAAATACTGCACCAATGTCAGAGATCTTAGGAAGACATACCATTGCACTGTTAATAACAGAGTGCAACATTATCATGTTTCCACATAAATATTCCTAGTATAGACATGTCACAATGATAACCCTTCATAATGTGAAAAACTTCACGTTTCTAATATTAATTATAATTTCAATACACCACTTATATCTGTCCCTGTCATGGTTGTTTTCCACGTCTAAGCTAGTCATCACCAAAACCTTTGAATGCTATTATTTAATATAGTTGAGATGGTTGAAAGACGTCAATAATCAGTCAATAAGACACCAACGCAATATACACTTATTTGCATTAAACGTATTGGTGCCTTCATCATCTATACACTATTTATAAGTAATAAAGTAAAGTGCAATTATTGTTCATGAGTCATGGACTTCTCTTAGAAAACAAATTCGACACTCCTCAGCAACTGGACACGTATTCAATAACTACTAACTAAAAACGTATTAGCTCATAAATTAATATTATTCTTGAACACCTACAGAAGGGACTTCCCGATGGAAGGTTCCAAGTCTAATTCCACTTGTTTTCCGGAATATATTTTGATACAGATTTGCCACGGTTCGTTTCTGTTTATGGTAATTTCTTATGCTTACTCGCGTCTTTTCAGTTGATTACTGTACTAAAACAAATAAGCATTATGTCAACGAATTTACATTCATGATGGCCGCGCAGGTAACATTCAGTCCACTAAGTTTGTGCGGGTACCGTCCACTGATTGCATTACACGCGTGCAATGGTATACCGGGGTATCCGTTCCTAGTCGTTGTTATAATTACCGCGCATGGGCAGAAATCCCGAACCATAGAAAAAACACTTCTGAATGTGTATTAATTGTCTACGTATAAATCTTTGTACAACATATACATCGTAATCAAAGGGCGGATATTATAAAACATAGATCATCCAAACACACTCTTTCCCTTCCTTTCTTTCTCCTCTCTCTCTCTTTCTCTCTCTCTATTTCTTTCTCTTTCTCTCTCTCACACACACGCACGCACACCCACTCTTTCATTTTATTGATACATCAATTATTTATTGATACCCACATGGTTGTGTCATATTTCCTATATTCTACATACATGTCAAACTAGCAATATTCTAGTTAAAAATTATGAAGCAGTTAAAACACAACTCTCTTATAATAACGGACAGAGTGTGTTAGAAAGTGTCAGGATCAAAGAGGAAATAATGGAGGAACTTATTAACTCTCTCCATGCAGGATACAACCTGAACTGCCATAAAGAACAGTGCCGGTGTCTACTCCAACAGGAAAAGGGTTAATATAACGCTACTTCTCTTAGCCCTACATTCAGATGGAATCTGTCGCTAACTTCCGCATTGCACAGATGTTTCACAGGGATCTAACAGAGCCACGAGATTTAATAAATTATTAACCCTCTCCCTGCTGAAGGCAACCGGAAATGCCCTAAATAGCCCTGCCTGTGCCTAATCCAACATGAAAAGGGTTAATAAAAATAGCTGCACTAAAACCAGGAAAGTGATCACTTAATTAGTAGACGTGTTTCGAAGGGTGGCAGTGAGGAAAACCGCATCTGAACATTATCCCACCATGACGTCTTCATACCTGTCTAATCTGGTGCTGGGAGAGAAAGAATGGTACTTCATCGTGGAAAGATGATTGTCAAATCTGTTTGCATGGGTTATCACCTGATCGTATTCAAATAGCACCATTTCCTCTAATCACGCTGTCCATAGACACCGAGGTAATGCTTCTGAATGTCCATACACATTATCCTACGTTTGTGAGACTAATGTAAACCACTGCTGGCTTTTAATATATATTGTATCACTGGACGTGTCAGTTTTCCAAAAGAAACTCTTCCATCGAATCAATTGCTTCTTAAATACTAGCTGTGGTCCGCATCTACACATTGGCTACACTATAGTGATAGCGTTATTAGAGTCCGCGTCCCTTGAATTCGTTTTATTTATCTTTTTATAAATATGTCCATCGTGTTCTGACCTTTGCAACGAGTTGGGAGCTTTGCCCTTCCCGAAAGTGTTCAACTGGATTGGATGCGTCTGAGCGACTGCAGAGCGATGCATAGGGGAGGTTGACTGCGTCGGTACGGCTGAATAGTTATAGTCCTGACTCGGTGCCTTGCCGGTCACGGCGCTATACGTGTACCCGGAATCGGGGCCTTTGTTTGCTAATGGTGACTTAGTGTTATTCTGAGGACTTGGGTGCGGGTGAGCATTTTTTGAAGGAGACTGATGGTTCGACGGATTGGACATGAGACTCAGTGTCTCCGGACCCGTGGCATTGCGAACCGTCTCCTTCTCCAACTTCCGGGCCAGTTTCAGTTCATCCGGCTCCTCTTCCGCCTTCTCACGTTTCAACCTCTTAATCCTCCGTCGTTGATAATACACTCCTGCGAAAATGAGAATGTTTAACAACAAAAGCGAACACCCAACAGCCACAGTAATACTCAGCGGGACGGAACTATGGGTGAGATCGGGTTGACCGACCTGACCCGGAACTGCCGTGACGTCATCATCGGGGCTTTCCGGGTTGAGGACGGTCGTGGATTCGGTGTATCCGGGTCTGTTGGAAAAACGAGGGTTATCGGATTCGTTTTCCATCGTAAACTCGTGGTAGTAGCTCGTGGTGGACCACGCCCCGTCATTCGGAACTCCCCAGGTCGGGGAGAGAGGCGGCATCGGGGGAGGTGAAGGGAACAGCGCGTCGAAGGCTGGAACCAGGCGGTTGTAGTCGTCGAACGAGCCCCTATTGTTGGCGTCGTTAAGGAGATGTTGCGTGGGATCCTTCCCGCCATCTTGTTGGTTGATCTTGGGGATGAGATCCAACCAGAGGGCCAGTTTCTGAGCTCTGTAGTGGTGTCGTATCGCGGGCCGCCGAGCTGAAATAAACTACATGTTATATTCATGGCAAGATTAAGGTCATGCTAGTGATTTTATCATTCTAATACTAGTAAGCTTAATACTATTACTACTACTTTCTAGATCACCGCAGTCGGAAACTATCTAGCTAAATAGTATTACATAACATTTGTAAACTTATCTTTTTGTGTTAAAAATCTTTCAGATGCTAGAGGTGTTATTTGGTGTTGATTTCTAACTATCAAACTTATTAATGTGAGATAGGATTAATTCGAAATGGTCAAATTCAATATAACTATGTTACATCATTGCACAATAGTAACCAATTCATTCAAAGCTCTGATATCGTTTACGTCTAACTAGTGTTAATAGACGCACAAGTGTTGACTACATCTCCCTGACAAATGATAGACGTCATTGTTTTACTTTGTGCGACATTTAAAAGTAAAAACAAGTAATTATGCCTTTAAGAAAATTCGAGACAATGATGTATTTCCGTAGAATTATAAATGGAAGGATGTTAACATGGATATTCACGAGTATTATAAAATTTTCCAGACTAATGAGGCCACTGTAAGATTAGAAAACTGCTTCGTGTAGCAGGTATTCACAAATGAATTGGTTACCATGGCTATTATTGGTGATACTATTAAATACATATAGGCTATTATTCGTATAATCTATTTTGATAAGTAAAAACAAGCATACTACTATCGTTAAGCTATTACTAATCAGAATAGTGTACCCTATTCATACGGATGTACCAACCAAATGTGTCATATTTATAATTATCAATATGTACCAATACTAACACATTTAAGACCTATAATAGTCGATTACTATCAAAATATCATAATGCTAACTCAATCAATTGATCTTGTATTGGTTGACTTATTAAATGTTTTAATTCCTAGTATCTGCCCTCCCTTTATTGGTCATGACAATTCATTTACATTACTACAGTCTTAATTGTTACTATACAATCATCGCGACATGTCTACCACCTTCCCATGCAAGACATACAAGCATCCTACAGGAATGTCAATCCATGCGGTTTTGTATTAGTAAAACTTGGTTGTGACGCGACTATGGTGTGATTAATTGAAATAGATGTGAATTATGCTAACCCCCTTCTGATCCGCTTCCTTCGATATAGTCGAACCCACCTATTTGCAGAAAGTTCTGGTCCTCCATGTCGTATGTGGGCCAATCAATGTTAACAAACCTATTGTGCACTCTACCCCCGTGCACTGACGACTGGTTTCTTGGCCCGTTCGGGTTGCTGAAAAAAAAAGAAAATGGGTATTTAGTATGTTTTTCTTAATTATATATAAATGTCAGACAATAGTGTTCAATAATTATATTTGGCCTTTTGGGGAATACACTATGTAATCCTCTATTGTTTCATCATCTGCTAACATTGACTGCTTCAGTAATATATAACAATAGGTGCGGGCACAGTGAAGTGATCCCATACTGGGCACCATCTTCGAAATACTGACCATTATGACTACACTTAACCTCCGTCAAATAGGTTACGTGTAGTCATAATGGTCTGGGTTGCGAGGATGTGCTGGACACATGATCTTTTAAACTGAATAACGTTTTGTATGTCGATAGGTATGTAACATTGTGCTAGACACTTTAATAAACATTGTTTTTCTCTTCTTCTATAGTACAGAGTACGAGTAATATTTCTAAATTATTAGGTGTAGCTTTGTCTATTACTTTCAATGTCAATCTCATTTAAATATTCTGAATTTTCTGATCTTCATATATAGTATTACCTAAAATATTATATATTTTTAATCACCAACAATACATTATTTTTTTATTAACTGTGCTATCCCATCCTCAAAACTCAGGCCGTAATGCTTACCTAGCATCCGTAAAATGACGTTAAATAGGCATAATGGTCTGTATTTAGAGGATTGGACTATTCTAGTCGGAGATATACGATAATGAATTGGTGATATTCCTCATTCCATAGTTTTTGAGTTCAGATCGAATGTCCGTGACAGTCGTGATCACGTCTGTTTGATCTTTGAACCAACTCCACACTTAATAACACACAAACCATACATATAAGTCGCTACTTCGGATCCAAGTAATGCACTTGATAGATGATATATCGCAGAATATTTGCAAACAGACAACGTTTCTCTCCGAATCAGCACATTTCCGGCGAGACGGGCGTCTCAGTATTACTGATACTGCCAGTCGAATGACCAAGAAGACAAATTGATGTTTTCAATCCGAGGAGACAAATAACCCAGGTCCAGTGAGGGATGAAATCACCAAGTAACGATTGTGGTTAGCTGGTGTATACAGGCGTGTTTGCTAGGGAAATATACGTGCCGAAAACTCCTTCTGGTCACAACGCTTACCGGATTCAATGAATATATGTTGGCTTATCGTATACATGTCGAGTTAAAAACGCAGAACGATAATATTATCTTGGAAAATATTGATAACGGTAAGATCAGGTTTACCGTTTGTGTAAAAATGGCGGGTACTATTTCACTTGCTATACGTAATGTTGTCAAATTATGGTCAATACGAGTATCAAATTTCAAGAAGGAAATAATATTGTTGATCTTAGCGTCATGGTAATGAGGTAAATCGTAGGTAATCAGCAGGTAATCGGATACTAGTAGCCTACCTGACATAATGGTGGAATCATACGGTCACGTATCCCTCAATAGAGAGGTTTCGCAACACTACGGTTACCATTACGGATACGGGTCATCAGTTTGTGCGTAGTATGTGACGTCAGAGACTCGCCCGATGTGTAGTTTCCCGTTTCTAACTGTCCGGGTTTCCTGGGAAGGTCAGAAACGGGAAACTACACGTCTGGCGGGTCTATAACGTCACATACTACGCACCAACTGATGACCTAACCGTATCCGTAATGGTAACCGTAGTGTTGCGAAACCTCTCTATTATTGAAATTAATAATATACAGTATACAGTATACGTAACAAGACACGTTTACTATAACACTTGAAATTCAGTCTAGGGCAGAAGGAAACCCGCAACATCGGTAGAGCTGAATATTGCAGTAAACCTGCAAGCACCGGCTGGTACTGACAGACCAAGCTCGTGCGTTAAACATGTCAGCAAGCACATTCTCTCAACCTTGCCAAAAAGCGCAGTATTTGGCAACGAGACGGATGTTTGATCTCTTATAGAGTGCACTCGCACTCAGCATAACGTACACCTAGTACCGTATATGTAGATAACCACGAGAGAGAAAAAAATACACAAGCCATCAAATAAGACCATCACCGTGATTGCGTTTTATAACGGCATCCTGCTCCAGGTTGATTTTTTTTATGCAAGGCAGTTTACCGTCTCCCCAAGAATTGTCTACTGACCCGGAAGATAATTAATTGCAGGGTCACCACCAGAGGGCGTGCGGTCGATGCACTCCGCGCCATTTTGATGAAATTTGCGGTGGAATCGAACCGGAGTCAAAATGGCAACTTGATTACCATTGAACTGCGACCCATGTTTGACTACTGTCTCAAAGGAAACTGGTGTGTTTCGTGTGATACTGTGCATACCCGTGTCTATGTTGTGGTGCTTGATAAGTATAAAGGGGTGAACCATGCTCAGTGCTTCACACATGAGTGATTATTGCTAAATACTAGTCTGACGTTGAATCTGAGTTTTTAAAATTCACCCCGGGATTATACTGTACAGTGATCGATCATTAATACTATTAAGCTACCGGTATTAATTCCGTGCCTTTATTATGAGCATTACTACAGTCCATTATACTCATAACCTTGCCAAATTTGATCATAACATCGTAACGTATTCACGATGATCTATCGAACACATGGATGTCTCAATATATTCATATTGAACCAACATACGGCTACGAATACGTTTTCATTAAGTACGGATGCTCTTTATACAGTATCAACACTTGCTTAGAATACATTGTCCACATCCCATATTTCTTCAATAAATATTTCTATTATCAATCATACACCAATTCTGCATCTTCACGGAATAGATCGTTGTGAAGCTGCTGCTCACGTATGAAGGCGCATTTTCGGTTCCACTCCAATCTGGATCATTATCACAGTTCGGACAAAGGACATTAAATAGAAGTGAAGAAAATGCATTGGCGCATCCTGGGGAAATAAACCAACACAGAAATCTGTGTTTAAGACTCTTTTGAGAAACTCGCCAAATAGCATGACTATTACATTGATCACGGTTTTAATAGATTCGCTTTGAAGATATTTGAAGTTTGCTAACAAAAACTACAATTTCCTCTTCGTTCGCTTCTATTTCCATACGATGGAACACAGTTTTTTGGCGGTCTAATGGGAAGGAAATTATGAATCAATATGTACGCTGAAACGTCCAGGATTCAGTGGTAAAGATCCATTATATTCAATCAAAGCAATAAATATGTTTCCTGTTTAAAAGTGTGAAATTATTCCGCTGTCGTGTTTTTCAGTCAGCACACTAATACTCGAGAGCGATATCAAGTGTTCAGATTGGACATAAGTATGGTTTGCCTTTGAAATGTGATGAGTAGGCTGAAGAAACCAGAGAGAAAAGAATGCATTGAAAGTTGAATAGAATGAAGTAACCATTTTGCATGATGTAATATTGGCAGTTTTGCTCTTGTTTGTTGTTGGACCTTTTTGCTGCTATACAGTGTTATTCATGAGCTCTGTATAAGACACATTGGAAAGCCATTTGAATTCTTTATGTTTACAATAAAAGTTATCTTCAGACCGTCACATTACAGAAGAGAATAGAACAACATTCTGTCCTTACAAATGACACATCGTCTCATACCTACAAGAATAGCTGATATTAATGTATGGCTGAGTATTTAGGATGTTACAGAAATCATATTTAAACATTTCAGACTGCGTAGATTTAAAGAAATGCAAGTCAGTCATAAGTCATCAATCAAATGCCTATATATAAAAATACGCATATTTATCACTGTAGTGTATTTGTACTATGCATTTGGCGCCGCTCTCTGTATCAATTCAACGACCAAATCGTATGTAAAGGTTTGTGTGTGTTTGTGTGCGCGTGTGCGTGCGTGTGTGTTTATTAATCCATAAAAGTAGAGCGGCTAAGGGACAACATTGTTCAAATTATCATAAAAGCATGAACTTTGATGTATAGCTATTATAGGTAGATTTTAATATATGTTTTTCAATATAAGAAATGAAGACACGTAAACTGACGCTGCTGACGGCCGCCATTTTTAAAACAAATATTTATGTATTTAAACCTCTCATGCAGCTCCTGTCATGCTGAATTTTCAATTATATTGTCATACATACAGCGTTACCTCCCTTAAATGTGTTCAATAGCGAACCAGTAATTTCACACCTTCAAATAAATCCAGGATCGACACGGGCGCATACTTTCAGCCAGTTGGTCTCACATGATGGCTTCGTCGTTCAAGAACGATTACTGGTAACTACACGAGACGCGTGATGTCAATATACATCAAACCCCTCGCCAAATGTATCTTTTCAAAATGTCACCAATAAAGAAACACTTTCGCCACCACCATCTCTATTGACAGAATGAATATAGATATAGCGGTAATAAACGGTGGTGCTACACATACGTATTGCTTGGCAACAGATACCCATCATATCAGAATATACTGGTACTACCCATCATGTCAGAATACACTTATGAAGATGTTACGTTCATGTTGGGTATAGTATACGGACCCTCGTCTAGATCATTCACCATCATTCTATTGATTGTATTAACTGCCGATGTCTCAGATAAACCGATATGCGTTATCGTACCGCTTGGTTCGGTATTTTATCTATGTTACAATGGTACAGTACAGGAAATCGATGAAGCCAATGGAAGACATTCACATGATACACTGTTTATCTTGGGACCCGAGATTATCAGAGATAGAATACTAATAACACAAACTTGAAATATTGACTTTATTCTCTAAAACAAAGGCTCTACGCAGCAAAGTCAATACTCAATGCAGTGATACTTATGTAGGTAAATGGGTATATCTAAAAATCACGAAAATACGTGGAAAATCTCTCTCTCTCTCTCTTTTTCTCTCTCTCTTTCTCTCTCTTTATCTCTCTCTCTCTCTCTCTCTCTCTCTCTCTCTCTCTCTCTCTCTCTCTCTCTCTCTCTCCACCATCTGATCTCACTACATCCATCTATAACCTCACACCATCTCATCTTTTCAAAATCATAGACTAAGTTCTTTACGAAAATCTGTCTAGTTAAAGCTTAGCCTTATGCACTGGATTAATTATGAATGATCACTGGTCTCCTATGGGGATCTACGATTGTCGTCAGCATAATAATGAGTAAAAGCTGCCATTGTTATACTTATTCACTGATAATTAAATTCCCTTGCTAAAGTAAAAAAACCTTAATGGATATTCTATTAGAACAGAATAAATCTGTTCTCCCAAAGGGCAAAGTATGTGCATCATTATTTATACAACAACATATTTATGGATTTCTCTGGTAATCTAATGAATTTGCTCTATGCAAGTTTGCCTCATTAAGAACACTGCCCATCTGTACTGTACTGTACATCTTTGTACTGAGTTTGTGTCAGTTAATAGTTTTCAGTCCAATAGTATATTGGATATCATTCCTGATCCAGGGCATTACATCATTAGTGAGTTTATGAGATACTACCGTATATTTAGTACCTAGGCTAAATATATACACCAGGCCTGCGTTTCACAAAAGGGGCGTATATTTACGCCAGACATAAAGCATGGATTTACATGTACTCCGTGCTTTACGTCCTGTTATGTCCGGTGTAAATTTACACCCCTTTCATGAAACGCAGGCCTGATGGCATATGTCTGGCATAGACTCCCAGAAGGGTTGCTATTCACATTCTGAAGGGCCTAATCTGAGTATCATTACTAAAAAATGTTAACGATATTTATATATAAATAATAATAATAATGTACACTTTTCAGTGTTGGAAATAATAAGGGGTTCATGTTCCATAGGCTCAATGTTAACAGTGGTCATATTTGTAATTTGCAAGGTAGGGCCATAACCACGTTAGCATTGCAGCTTTTCAAATGACCCCCAAGGATCCCTTCTAATTCAATCACGCTCTAAAGCCTGCCCATAGTACTACGTTATTTCTCCAGGAAATCGATCACAGTGCTCTCATTTTTCTTCTCAACTCCCTGGGACGTATACAACCCAAGCTGCCTTTCAAGTCATTAGAAAGGTTAATCATTCACATGCCCATGTCATCCTTCAATGTGGGGATGAATTTAGTCATTGTGTTTTATTATTTTATTTGATGATGATGATGATGATGATGATAATGATGATGACGCACACACACACACACACGCACACACGGATGAAAAAATACTGGATATATATTTGCTTCAATGTTGGTTTTTATCATTGTAGGTAATATGCAAACGATGCGATCCTCCATCCGAAAAAGCAGAGAAAAGAATAAAGGAACTTTTACAAGGTAACTAAATTGAATGCTGCCTTTTATAATTTCCAGAAAAATCATTGGTTTGATTGCTTTCCTGTTTGTAAATGGCTATACCTATATGCAGAAATACATAATCAAGCATACACACGCACATGCACACACACACACACACACACACACACACACACACACACACACACACACACACACACACACACACACACACACACACATATGCTTCTCTTCTTATATTATCATCTATGACTTCTAAAACTGAACTTGAGAGTACATTAAATATCATTGTTCTCACAGGGCTATGCTACGTACCGTTGCTGCGTTCAGAAGACAATACTACAGTGCCTGTGATTGGTCAACCATGGTCACCTGACATGTCACGTGACACTGCCATCAGCCAGGTCAAGAAAAGTCCCAAAGATGCAAACATCGCTGTCAGGGCTCGAGCGGGGCCCATGTCTCCCGCACAGGTTGGTCACGAGGGATGCAAATTAAACAATTATATTTTTAGTTCAATTTTAGTTTATTTTAATTTTAGAATATTGTCTTTAATTTATGTTATTAAAGCGTATTTATAATAAAATATACAGATTTAAATATTTTTTTTATTATTATTAAATTTCTCCCATCTGAATTTATCGTAGTTGTTGTCCATTAACATTTCAATATGCCTTCATTAACCCCTCTCCCTGCTGGAGCCAACCAGAGATTCCCTAAAGAGCTGTACTTGTGTCTAATCTAGCGGGAAGAGGGTTACCTAATTCTGCTTTACGCTAGCATTGAAAGTCAATTCAGTAATAAAGGCTAATTCATGACGCCATTAGTTAATGGCATTTTCATACAACCGGGTCACGGACTGATATTGATGATTGTGTGATATAGGACATGTTCATTCTGTCCCGCAGGCCAAGCAGTTCTACAACCAGTGGTTGTCCCCGTCCCGAAGCATGTCCGGCAGCAGTCCTTCCCACGGTCCTTCCAGCCATCATGCCAGCAGTCCCATCGCAGACCGGAGGCTGATGATGAAGATCCGGAGAGAGGACGGGGAGAAAGGACTCGAAAGGATTGGCAGGTGATGGTCCTCAAATTCTCTAATCCTTGATTTCAAACTCGTTCGGTTGTCAAACTTGTCCCGATTTCAAACATTTATGATTTTCAAAGTTGTCCTGGTTTTATAAATGGATGATTTTAGATATGGTTGATTTCAAATTTGTCCTGTTGTCAAACTTATCCCGATTTCACACATGTTATGATTTTTAAATATGGCTGATTTCAAACTCATCCTGGTTTCAAACATGGCAGATTTCAATTTTGTCCAGATTTTAAACATGACAACTTTCAAACTTGTCCAGATTTTAAACATGGTTGATTTCAAAGTCATACTGGTACCTAACGGTATTTTAAACATGGCTTATTTTTATTAACTCGCCTTGATCTCAAACGTGGATGATTTTAGGTAAAACAGTAAAAGTAAACAGAGTACAAAATAAAAGTTTTTAAAAAGTAAATAATAAATGTAAAAACAAAAAATGTATTTTAAAAAAATGAGTAAATAAATGTAAAAGAGTACGAAATATGTTTAAAAAAATGTAAATAATAAATGTATAAACAAAAAATGTAAAAGAAAATATAAATAAAAATAAAAGAAGAAAATCAAAATTATTTAAGAAATATCTATTAAAAGTAAAATCTATCTGCAGGAGACTTGCTCACTCGCTGCACGTACCATGGCTGGAGTACTGGGACTTCATCGACCAGTTCGTGGACCTCTCCACGGAGGACGGCCTGTTCAAACTGGAGGAGCACCTCAAGAGGAGGCAGATCTGTACAACCTTCACCGAGTGTCTGCAGAACCATCTCCTGAACATGTCCGACAGCTTGCTGTTCGCTGACAACAGGGACAATCGCATGGACTCCAGGGACAGTCACGTGGATGTCCCAGACTCCAAAACAAAGCACTACATCCTGCCAAGTTCCCTCGGTTCCAATATGAGAGATGCCGATGATGCCGTAGAAGCTTCTCCCAAGGAACCGGAACTGGAAGTGCCCACGTCGTTAGGAGATGGAGGAGGTGGTGGTCCTGAAGGCTGTGACTCTTCTGTGTGTGATAACAATAACAAGACAAAGGACTGTGAAATCGAAAAGAAGAAGGGATGTTCGGTCGACGAGAAGCAGGTGTGGTCATACCGAGATTCTTCGGACATGGTCGGACGCGATCAGGATTCGCCGGAGAAAAGGATTTCCGAGGAGATTCCTGAAGCTGAAAACGTCAAAAGCACTCCAGATTGTTCCCGGACGAAGGGAAGCGTTGTTTTCGGGAAAAAGGAAGACGTGAAGTCGGATCCGTGGTCGTACAGGCACACTGGAAGTTCGAACACGGACGTGATGTCTCCCGACAGAGACAGTGTCGCACAGAGTTTGAAGGAGTCAGAATCGGAAGAAAACAAGAGTTTGGACGAAAGCGTTCTCGAGGTGTTTTCTGGGATGAAGTTGTCCAGCGATGAGGAACTATTTCACACCCCTGGTTCTCAGATTCCTTCGGACAGTGACGTCTTTCTGACTCCAGAAAAACACAACGCGTCGTTCAACTCCACTCTCGCAAATCTGTGTGACGACCTGAAGGTCAAATTGATTTTCTCACCGGAGCCGTCCCAAACCACAAAGGATGGTCGAGTAATCGGGTGTCCTTTCGGGAAAGTGACGATTTCTTTAGGCGATTCACACCAATCCAATGAAGCTTTCAAACTGCTGTCAAGTTCCAAATCATCCGACGGCTATGATGACGATGATGACGACCAAATGGCGCCCGTCCTCGTGGGACTCGAACCCAGGATAGTCGGGTCTGATCCGTCGTGTCTTCTGGCAAATGTCTGGATTCACAAGGACACTGTGAACGTCAACAACATTTTCCCAAACACGAAAGTCTGTCTGGAGGATTCTGGGATGAGGAACCAGCTCCTGAACATCGAGAATCCTAAACTCATGACGATCGACATTTCATGCGACGAAAAGTACACCGGTCGACAACGAACAATTCCTGTGCAGGCCGTATTCTTCCAAACCGAGATTGCAAACATCGAGGTATTTATTTATGGGTAAGTTTGCAAGTAACATTTTTGCCTGTTGCTTTTATTTTATTTTATTTTTTAATAACAAATTGGTCTTAGAGCAATGTTTGACTTGCGACATGTTTACAAATATGTTTGGAGGAGAGGATGCATGTTCTATATCGCTTCTACCAAGTGAATGCATGTCTTTAAATAATAATACTGTTGGAAATATTTATTGACAAACTATAAAATAAAATATTACAATTACCGGATTTTTTAAATTAAATATTTTTTAAAAATATATATGATCTTTTTCCTTCCTACTTTCGAAATTGACATTACCAGAAAAACACGGCCTAAAGCAAAATTGAATTTGATATTTTATAACTCATGCAAATTTAATTTAATGCCCTGACATTTTCGATGATGATTTTTCAGACTGAAGCACAGCAAGACTGATCTGGATGTTATGCGTGCCATAACCAACACGAGCGTCGACAAGAACAAGTACCCTCTCACGCACAACTACCTCCACAGGATATCAGCACTCGCCTCCGATCAGAAGCAATGGTAGTCTCATCCTTCTATTACCGTATATCAGTCTCCTAATAGTAACATTTTATGTTCTCATCCTTATCTTGTCCTTCTTTATCTCACTCACCTACTAGTATCCTACTATATTTCATCCTTCCTTATCTCAAGCTCTTAATGGTAACATTCTGTTTTATCTCGTCATTTTTCTCAATCTCCTAATAGTGACATTATATTATATCTCGTCCTTTCTTTATCTGAATGTCCTAATACGATAGTAACATTATTTTTTTATCTCATCCATTCTTTATCTCAATCTCCTAATATTATCGTTGCAAATGGGTGAAAAATTCCCGCAACGACGTTAAACTCCATATTCACTCACTCACCTAATAGTAACATTTTATTTCATTGATCCATTGACTGGGGTAGTAATGTAGCACCATGAGCAAGCGCTTTCAACCAAGAATTCTTCACAATATAAATACTCACATTATATCTTAATCTCCTAATAGTATCATTCTATATTTATCTCATCTTTCTTTATTACAATCTCAAATAGTAACATTCTATTTTTATCTCATCTTTCTTTATCTCAATCTCAAATAGTAACATTCTACTTTTATCTCATCTTTCTTTATCTCAATCTCAAATAGTAACATTCTACTTTTGTCTCATCTTTCTTTATCTCAATCTCAAATAGTAACATTCTATTTTTATCTCGTCTTTCTTTATCTCAATCTCAAATAGTAACATTCTATTTATATCTCGTCCTACAGCTGGCCAAGCCCGTCCCGCCTGCTCCGTGAAGCTCGACAGTTGGAGAGCGGAAGGATGCCACCTCACCCATCGCCACTGGCGTCGCTGAACCAGAATATTTTCGCAAGTCCCTTCAGTCCTCAGAGGTCAAGGTCACACGTGTCGTCTCCGCTTGTCGACAATTGGACACCCAAAACCACCCTCTTTCCGTTCTCACCTCGCGCCCAGCCGCACGGGACGCCAAGGGTGGCAATCGGACAAGAGATTGGGGTCGAGGAGAAAATAAATGCTGTTCAAAATAACGATCATACTTTGTAAATATTCAAAAGATACTGTGATTAAATAGTCTAGTTGCCACTTGACTTTTATTGTTTGTTGTGTATGTTTGGGGTTTTGGTCGTTATGTATGGGTTAACTATTCCTTCCTGTCATGAATGAAAGAATTTATTTATTTATTCAATCAATTGATCAATTTGGCTTTTTGGTGATTTTAAATTTGTTAAATTCTATTATTTATTTATTTTATATTCAGTAGACCTTGCATATAACGGCCTCAGATAAACTGGACACTCACCTATAACGGACTGAATCTGAAGTCCCAGTCCTGTCTAAGACTATTTATGAAATATGCGTATAAGAGACTTTGCATTTAACGGACAAAAATAGTTGTCCCCAATGAGTCCATTATATGCGAGGTCTACTGTAATTATTTTTGGCTTAATCTGCCATAGTGCATAAAGATATTCTTCTGGCAGAGAATTATGGAAGGAGTAGATGCTCTCCAAAGTGAGTGAGTCGGTATCAACATCAACAGTAGCTACCAAATGGTGGTAGGTCAAGACAAAGACAAGTACCAAAATATGTTAAAAGATGGTACTTGTTCATCTTAGTACTATAGTGGTTAAAAGCAAGGACTAGTCGGCTTTGAGTCGGTTAGGCACAGGTACAGCATGGAGATGGTTAATAATGTGTCTGAGTGGGTATCCCTGTTCTAACTGCGGCAGGATATTTTGTGAGCTAGTACCAACAGATTGTAGAAATCCGGCCTAGTTTAAGCAGCCTTAGCAGGGGACGTGCAGTGTTACTGCGACACTAGATGCTACAGGTGTTGCAGGTTGTATCCTGCCATAAACTGAGAAGCCACGATATTGAATGTGGTCATAAACACAAACAAATGGTACAGGAAAGTTGAGGAAACCATGATGACAAACTTTGCTTGACATAGAGAAACTGTTTGAAGTTTATATTTCAGTATGGAATTCGAAAGTACAAACAAATAAATATTCCCAGTCGTTTATTGTACTATGTTTTTATATTTTGGCTAAAATTTAACAAATGTTCAATTTGATCCACTTCAAAATATATACTAGTACCATGTGTTACGGATTTTTTCTTTTCTTGAAATGTGTGCCAGACTTCCAGTATGTTGAGAAATGATTTTACGTGTACTTCATACGCTCTTGAAGCGTCAGTAAATAGCGAAAACGAAGCGTCTTCAAACCGAAATTTTCTCTTATTTATGTATACAGTTTGTCGATTTCATATACGTTTATACGGATTTTTTATCATGATTATTATGATTGTTATGTTATTATTATTATTACAAGCCATGGTGCTTTAATAGTTCTTACTGCGTGAGATCAATGAAAATGATGTGTTGATAAAGATAAATAAACATGCAAACCGTGTCTGAAAAAAAACTCGGTATAGGAAAAATGTAGGCCTATCAAACCTCTTATATGTACACTTTTATGTTTCATACATTAACAGTCAAAAATGCAGCTGAGATGCTAAACATGTTTAATATACTAGTACGTAACATATTACAAAACTGATGGAACGGATATCAATTTCATATTTTTTTGTTAAAGCTATAGTACATGTATTACAAACATATTTTAATTTAATACTGAGATAACCACACAAATGTATTGTACAAAATCAGATGCTATTATTAGTAATTGTGGTAGTAGAGAAAGTGGTGCGGATGGTAGCGCAATGCTGGAACACGCCATAATGCACACGCGTGACTTTAAAGGCATAATATCACAGATATGTATGGTTGTTTTGGACTAGTTATTAGCTATAACTGCAAAGCACATTCACTTGACATACATCAAATCATGTTTGTACTTCCGAAAAGCTTTCCACCGCTGTGTGGTTGACAAATCTCCAATGCAATCCCATCCCCGGTAGAATGCTTCTTTATATATCATTCAAAGGGGACGTAACTCTAATGTTTGCTCGCATTCCTTCTTAGAACAGTGATGCATCA